>JAHDVE020012447.1:0-50488 GCA_022606495.2 Halesus radiatus
GGCTCGTGGCTTTTGAGTGAGCTAGAGTGCTGTAGGTGGTAGGTGGGGCAGTGCCCCTCCTACCATCTAAATCTCCATACAAAATATTTCAATTTTGAAAAAAAATAAAAATCCTTTTCGGCTTCAACAACATCAATAACGTCGTATTTTTCATTCTTAGCACTCTAGCTCACTCAATAGTCACGAGCCGCCACTGGTGGAAGCCAAAAAGAAAATTGGCAAAAATGGAGATATTTAAAAAGGGCCTTCGTTCAAAGTTGCCCGACAGAAACGTACAAAGAATATTTCCAATTGTGATTTAGCAACGATGATTAATAACAATAATTCATTTTAATTTGCGTTACTTCACAATAAAATCATTTAAACTTATGTTTAGTATGTTTGCGGTACGTTCCAAAGTGGTAGACACTCAGCATCGCCCTGGTGAAAGACCACCATTCAAAATCTAAACGTTGCTTTAAATGACTTTAAAATCAGATGCGACGGAAATCTTTTTAATTTCTGTTGTTTTTTCGGTTTCGTGGTTCATATGGGATGTGTTAATATTATCTTCTTCAATGATTAAAATTTATTTTTTTGTTTTGGAAATTAGTAATATCTAATTAATAATAAAAAATTATCAAATGAAACACTGTCTTCACGAATTATCCCGTCAATATGAAGTGAAGGACAAGATTCATTCTTTTTTGGATTGTTGTTGACAACAGTTAGTGTACACAAAGTAATTTGATTCTAAGAAAAACTCACCTTATATCTAGTTATACAGTCGAAGGCAATTTTCGCTGTGATTGTTAGGGGTGTATAGAGGCGAATGCTCCCCCTCACAAAGGACCAAATATAGCCATACACTCCCGAAAGCCAGAAGAGTGGAGATGAAAAAAACGTCTTTAATGTAGGCTGTTCCCATTCGTCTCTTTTGATCCTGAAAAATAGCAATGCTAAATATACTAAATATGTCAGGAATAAAAACAACCGGTTTCCACAACTAGCGGATAGGGTAGGGCGAGGCTTGTTGAGACATGGGGCTGTATTAAAAAATATTAAATTTGTATTTTTTTAAGATATGCAGTAATGATACTTACGGAAGCATTATATTGACCGCAATAGCCCGGTGACTCAAACAAATTCCCTTGGGAAGGCCAGTTGTTCCGCTTGACCCGACGATGAATGCTGTTGTTGCCGAATCAAATTCTACAACCCTTTAAAAATAAAAATGAATAACTATGATGACGCGCACTTATCACACAAAACTGCGCTATATAAATGCTTTGTTATTATTATTATTATTATTTGAGAAATTCATCAAAAAAACTTCATTTTGACAGATTCAGAAGCTAGAAAGAGTTTTAAAGGGAAAAACAACAAAGAAATTTTTTTTTTTTCAAATGCAAATTTTTAAAAAGCACACGGAAAGTGATTTTTTTTTCTGAAAAAAACAATTTTTGAAGGAACAAATATTGCAGATAAGTTAAATCATCTGTTGGGTAACATACTATAAAACAATTAAATTCTAAGATAACGTATTAATCTGTTGTGACTTGCAGGTTTCTGTATCTGTACATAATAAGATAAAGCCTAGCAAGTAATATTTGTACAGAACCATCCAGGTGATTTTTCACAAAAACAGCTCTACACGAATTATCCAATTATTATTATTATGAAGATTCTATTGCGCCATTGAAGATTGAAAGCTTAGTTTTTTCCTTACGCAGTCTTCATCTGTTGACATTTAAAAAAATATATTTATTAATTTCTTAAACCTTAGGTACCTTCCTTTTATTTATTTTTTATTAGTTTCTATGTAAAGAATGTATATGAAAAATAAAATACATCATAAGTATAAGGCATATTATATAAAGAGTATATATTATAAGATTAATGCAAATAATATACGGGATAAAGTCACAGTGTTCGCAGTCCTCCTCACTGGAGTTTCCTGTTCTGAGACGGCCTGCACTTTTTCTTTTCTAGTTTTACTACTTATCTTAAATTGTATTTATAATGTTTGTAAGTTGGCTATCACTCAGCAATGTTTTGACAGTAGTTTTAAATATATTAATTTGTATTATTTTTTAACTACTTTTGTATCAGTAGGTACATATTTTATAATTGACAACATTACATATTATTTATAATATGGTTCATTTAAAAATAGTTTCAATTATGATGTATGAATTAACATTTGTGATGACAGAAGATAGCACAGATAAGAGGAAACAGGAAAATGGACATAAGTAATGAGAAAAGAACAGCGCAAATGTTAGGATACAATGCTACACATATATTTAAGTAAATATAGGAATATTTAAAAAGAAGAGGAGGCTATAATACGGCCCAACCTAGCGTAGCAAGTAGGGAACAACTTTATCAATTAATTCTATTAACATAAGTCAAACTTACTAATGTCGAAATATGATGTTCCAAATTTCAAAATGTTATAGAATATTAATGTAAATAAACCATCTATGAATATATCTATCTAAAAGAAGATACGGTATTTCTTTCATGCTGGGACTCAGTTGAAAAACATATAATTAAAAAAAAAAAAATATGCTGTCAGGTTCATAAAAATAAATAAAAAATAATTCCACACGCGGAGGTCCAAAAAAATGCACTTCATTTTTTTACTTTACGTAAATCAAAATACGTAAACATGTAAGGGGAATTGACGCCATCTTTAATGTTGTTAATATGATATGACATTTGTCGGAAGTGCCAACTGTAAAAAAATAATTCTTGTAAAATTGTTAGATTAGCCCCGGCCGTCGTCGAAGACGTAAAGGGATAAAAACCCAAACCACAAATCTACAAGTGGCCTATAAGTTCTTAACCTCCGAAAGAACCTCCGGTTTTCAGGTTCACCTAAGGGTATTGGTTGGGTTAAATAATAACAACACAAGAATTAATTTTTTACAGTTGGATAATTAATAAATCGATTTTAATAAAAAAAATAAAGATTTGGTATAAACCATCTCACTAGACTGAGCCTGTTCCGAGGTGGTAATTGCCCATGTGTAAATTAATTATCTCTTAATAGAATTGATTTGATTTTACTCACTGGAAGTCCTCTTCAGTCCCTGTTGCCTTCAATAAGTTAGCTATAGGTGTAAAGTCAGCACTTGGAGATTCTCCCAAGATGACAATTTCAGTGTCTAATTCCATTTCCTCCAAAACCCTTTTGAACACAGGAGCAATGACTGCGTCGCAGAAGATAATTTTTGGCAACCCCATCGTCACCATCGCTTTAATCTCCCCTGAAATAATTTAGAAACAACGGCAAAATTACATCTACATTTTTTACTCCAAATAAGCTCAGTAATCGCTAATAAACATCTGTCGGGTAAGTCTTGTTACACCCTGTATACTACCTAATTAATAATAAACAAAGGTTCGTCTCAGCCTGATGACCGGAGGCGGGGTAGACTAAATCTCACCCGGATGTACCGCCGCAGCCATGGTGATTATTATGATTAGCAATTACCATAGACCATAGTGACCGCCAGTGGCATGATGGGAGCTCCCAGGAAGAGGGAGGCCAATACAGGTGCGGTGATGTCATCACTGTTGTTCCCGCAGATCATAACCACGTCTCCCAGTCCTATCCCGCGGCTGATGAACTCCTGCGCTAGTCGGATGCCGCGGAGTCGGGCCGATCCGTGGGTCTCCGTGAATCCGGTAGTGATGTTAATCTAAAATTAAACTAAAAATATCAAACAATTGCATGACGAAGAATTTCACGATACCTGAAGATTTACATATATTTCATATATACATTTATTTATATATCAAGGTCCGGGTTATAATGTCCCGATATGGTCAGCGATAGATAAAAAGCACCTGGTATGCCAATCTGTCAAATTACGAATATAGCATCCCGATTACCATGTGACCGCAAGCATGGCGCTATCGGGAAGAATTGTTAGTTGCAGGAGAATCTGCCATCTAAGCGCGAAGATTCACGCACCGGTTGTTTTGGCCGGCTTTCCGGATATCTGTATGGCAATATACCGGGCCAGGTCGGTGGAATTATGCCATCTTGTCTTTATTTCATGACACAGGCAGAAAAATAAATTATTTGAACGACGGGTGCTTCATTTCAATTTAATTTCTTGAGTCCTATTAATGTCCTATTAAAGCTCTACCCCATCACATCGACCCCTGGAACTAAGAATAGTTCTTCTTGCGATTTTATTTCTTGAGTCCTATTAATGTCCTATTAAAGCTCTACCCCATCACATCGACCCCTGGAACTAAGAATAGTTCTTCTTGCGATTTTATTTCTTTAGTCCTATTAATGTCCTATTAAAGCTCTACCCCATCACATCGACCCCTGGAACTAAGAATAGTTCTTCTTGCGATTTTATTTCTTTAGTCCTATAAATGTCCTATTAAAGCTCTACCCCATCACATCGACCCCTGGAACTAAGAATAGTTCTTCTTGCGATTTTATTTGAAAAAATGTGTTTCAATATTTTAGCTTGTAAATTTAACATCCACTAATAATTGAAGATTATAATATTATTGTTATTTATTTTTGGTTTTAGGCTGTCTCACTTATTTTCCCGTTTTCATTCAAATTTAACCGTCCTTGAAAACTAATAATATTTACTAAGACCTGAAAAAATCTTTACCTGGTACGTCCTATCACCATATTTCTTCATGGTTTTAAAAGAATGTCTGCCAAGGTGTAGATCCATACTCTCCACCATCTTCCTGATGGCAGCATCCTGTGGCGATTCTTGATTTGCCTCCATTTTCCCAAATGATAACTGTTAAAAGAAAATTGAATAATTTAACAAGGTCATCAATTCAGAATATTTACTTTACGGTGCCATAATGCAAAAATGTACAAAAAAAAATCTTAAAAATTCGTCACAACCTCTCATTACATCTTATCTTACCGCCACCTATCCCTTTCTCTTGTACTACATTTTATGGCTGTCACACGAAGCCAGTAGCAAGGACGGTGACAAGTGGCAAATAAAACATTTGGTTAATTTTAAGTCACTGTCCGCGTGGTAAGTAGTAATTTAGTTGACTGTATTAGAAACTTTTCTATTTTTCTCTCTCCACCCGCTGCGCTCGCATCCTTGTAGTTATGTGGTGGATGTTGTCCTTGTAATGTCAAAATTTGGACACTCACTTTCTACCTAATCATTCGAATTCACAAGTAGTATCAGCGCAGTCGGCGACTCGGCAAATATTCTCATCACTTCTCGAACATCCTTAACTTAGTTGCACGTGTGACCGCACTTATGTATTTCTCAGGAGAGTGATTTAGTTACCACTTATCACTGTCATTGCTATTGGCCACGTGTAACCTACGCATTACTCCACCACTTGTGATTCGTTCCGTCATTATTGGTATACTTTCACCCTGACATTCATGACGAAGGAAGGTTGACGTCTAAAATATTCATAAATAGTGGTTTTAAAAATAAACTACTGAAATCAAGTATTCAACTGTGTAATGCAATATGTATTTTAAATTGTTTGATTTTATTTATTAATTAATATTCCACGGAGGAGCTGAAAATCCATTCTGTTAGTCATACATTTTTTGCACTTTGGCGCGTGCTGCCATACACGTATAATATATAAACCATTGAGCTACGGAGCCTGCCGACGGATGCTTAGATGCTATTTAATTTATTTAATATCTGTCCTTCAATGCCCTTCATACTAAACTTGTTCAGCTCACCCGTGTTGTAGACATTATCTCAGACGTTTTCATGTAAATGCCATTAAATTTAGTGAAAGATTATTCCATATTGTTGGAGGTCAGTAGCAATCAATATCTTTATTTACATTATGCTGATGATTTCTATAATAATATATTAGGAAATTTGCATTAGTGTTCAACTATTGATTGATACTTGTTCGCACTTGTCTAGGTCATGCATCGCACGCCTCTGGGAGTCTGGACGAAGCTAATTAAATTTATCGTTTCACAATTAAATACAGTATTAGAAAAATTAGGTAAAACTGTGCATCCATATCGCTGGTTCGGAAGAAAAGCATTACAAGTAAAAAATATAATTTATAAGTTAAGAAAACATACAATAGATTTAGCCAAAAGATTTTACTCCAAATTAGAATCGAACTCGAATCCCTCCACCTCCAACCTCGGCCGCTGGACTCCCAGCACCGACCCCCTTCGTCTCCACCCAAATTCCATCTTATACCCTCCATTACCTTAGTGAGCGGGCTTAAATATAAGATTGCCATAAGCAAGTTCCGCTAGCACATAAAACACAGTTTGCAATTCTTTGAAATAAAAATAAATAAAAGCCTTACAGCAGCCCGCTCACTGGATAGAGAAGATTATCTCCACATTTATGTACCTCTAACCACAGCTGACACAGGAAGAGGGAGAAATGTTCCCTGACACTGTACATAAAAATTTAACAATACAATATCGATAAGATACAATTGATAAACAACTGTTTTTCTAAAAATATATCAAAATTGCACACTGTTCAGCACTGAAGAAGTAGCAATAATATATAGACTGACTATGAATTTGACCATTCCTCTCATAATATTATGTTTGTTTTCGGATTCAACTGGAGCGAAGAGGATCGCCGTTCGAGATCTAAACATCCATTGTGCCCACCATTTCATGGAAAATAACAAAAATACTACCACGCCACGGAATCTTTAAAAAAAACCTGATCATCACGTGATGTTTAATTTTTTTTATTATTTAATAAAACATGGATGTGCATAACTGGGTCATAAGCTAAAATCAAATTTATAATGTTCGAAGTATGTTTCATTTTATTTTAAATCATCTTATGTATTATGTATTGTTTATATATATTTTTTTAAATATTTTTCCCTGTCATATTTGGCACGGTGAGCGCCGAAAGCAAACGGGGAGATGGACGTCAGAGAGTTATTATTTATTAATTCAAAATAATGAAATATTATTGTGCAATACGATAAACATGGTGTTTTTAAAGAGAAAAGTATTTATTACGTTTTTTTTTTAATTTGCATGGGCTTAGCATTTATCAAAATATAATCAGAAATATTACACATTTCTGACCGTTTTACGCATATTTTACAAAAACATTTAAAAAGCTGAATATCCTTAAAAAATGCTGTGAAGGTTTTTTCTGTAACTTGTCGATAAGATAAATTTTAAAAAAAGAACAGTGTGTGGTTTAATTTTTTTATGAACACTACGTAACTTTAATGTTTTTTTTTGTAGTGCGGATTACAAATCTTTGGTTTTGTTTATTTACAAAAACGCGACGATAAAGGATTAAAAATACTTTTCTCCACTATAAAAATCATATTCACTTGAATAACGTAAATATCGTAAACTTTCACAAATATGATATCTGTTATAATATTTATTGCCATAATTTTAAGTTGAATAATTGTTTGTTTTTGTGCTAATGTTACGTTGATAACATCTGTCAATTAATATTTACCAATAATAACTTTCTGTGACACTCGTAACCTGCACAAACCCGACAACAATCACAAATACACTGGTTCGCACTTCGCACGCCTCCTCGCTAGGCCTGAACCTAATATATTCGTAACAGGTATACGTATTATAATACCGCCATACATCGGATATATCGATACTGGCTCCATAGATATTAGCGTTCTAAATATCGATATACGATATACCAATACTGAATATCAGAAATCACGTATTCAATAAATATCGCTTACATATTCGTAACGGCCGGATCGGTTGCGTTATTGACCGATCTCGATATATTCGATACAAGTATCATCTCAAGTATTCATCGTTATACGATATTGACAGATACAAGGTACCTATCCATATCGTATCGGGCAAGTTCCAAGTTGAAACGCGTTCTGCCCGCCGCCATACTCGCGTGCAGGCGTAGGTACATTATATTATATTGACATTATTTTTGACAGATACATTAGAAATTGACGATTTAAAAGTAATTATGAGATTTGATAAAATAAACAATCCTGTTTTCGGTGATTAATCTATAATAATAATGGATGATTTATACAGCACCGTTTTTATATAAAATCACCTCTAGAGCACTACTTTTGATTCCGAAAAAAGCACGTTTTCAGTTTCTGACATTATACTACATTTAATTGGAGTGTTAATGTTTAACGTGAAAGTGAATGGTAGGAGAAGTCGGTGACTCCCGAGGATGGCATGGCACGATCAAGTGAACCAATTAATTGAGTCGGATCACGTCAAGAGTCAGAATAACAGGAGAAAATTTATGAATGAGAATGTTAGAAGAAGTAGGTGACACTCATGGATGACATGGCACGATCAAGTGAACCAATTAATTGAATCGGATCATGTCAAGCGTCAGAATAAGAGAAGAACATGTATGAATGAGAATGGTAGATGAAGTCGGTGACGCCCAAGGATGACATAGCACGATCAAGTGAACCAATTAATTGAGTCGGATCATGTCAAGAGTCAGAACAACAAAAAATATGTATGAATAAGAATGGTAGAAGAAGTCGGTGACGCTCAAGGATGACATGGCACGATCAAGTGAACCAATTAATTTAGTCGGATCATATCGAGAGTCAGAACAACAAAGAATATGTATGAATGAGAATGACAGAAAATGTCGGTGACGCCCGAGAAAGACATGGCACGATCAAGTGAACCAATTAATTGAGTCGGATCATGTTAAGCGTCAGAATAACAGACGAATATGTATGAATGAGAATGGTTGAAGAAGTCGGTGACGCCCATGGATGACATGGCATGATCAAATGAACCAATTAATTGAGTCGTATCATGTCAAGAGTCAGAACAACAGAAGAATATGTATGAATGAGAAAGTCATAAAATGTCGGTGACGCCCGAGGAAAACATGGCACGATCAATTGAACCAATTACTTGAGTCGGGTCATGTCAAAAGTCAGGACAATAGAAGAGTTTGTATGAATAAGAAAACGAGTTTGTATATTTATAGAAAAAGTCGATGACGCCTGAGGAAGACATAACACGATCAAATGAACCAAATACTTAAGTTGGGCCACGTCAATAGTCAGAATAACAGAATAACAGAATAATCTGTATAAGACAATACATGAATGTGAATTAAGCAAGAAGTATGTGCCAAGACCGAGTTGTTTGGCGGTCTATCCTCTTTGCATAATCCTACAGTGAAACGGTTCAATGGTTACTTTGATTAAAAACTTTATTTTCGTTGCAAAAATTATAAAGCCACTAAAAATGACCTATCACAAGTATTATCCGTGAACACAATATTTGAATTCTTTATTTTATACTGTCATCGAGGAAAGAAGAATTCAAAAAATACTGAAGCAACCATACCGGAAAGCTCTTCCTTTGTCGATCTGTATCCGCGTGGGGGAAAACCCGATTTCTGGACTTAGTTCTTGACAATTTCGTATTTTATTGTCAGAGGCCACAGATGATCCAACAGTGATATTTTTTTGGTAATCCCCGTATCTGGGATATTTTATTAAACCAAAATCATTATATTTGGATCAATACATCCATCATAAATCATAACTTCATATTGTGTAACACACTCGAACAATTGAAATATGTACACAATGTCTCAATGAATTTTTGTTGTATTTTTAATTAACATTTAGTATTATCTAAGCGCACAAACAAATATGGACAAAGAACTTAAGATCAGTTAATTTCTAGGTGTTTAAATATGTCACCTGCTGAAATAAAAAAAAAACTATTAAAACTAAACAGTTATTAAATATCATGTGTTGAAAACTTTGTTAGCTGAAAGGAACTTTCTGTATTGGATAATTGGGAATTATTACTTTTTTTACGATTTTATGTTGTCATTTGTTTTTAAAAATATATTTAAGTATTAATATTAATTTTGTATATAATTCTTATATGTTTTTTATTTTTATTTTATGTAGATACTTAACCTTAGGTATAAATTTACTATAAGGTTTTGAATAACAAGCTCCCGTTAGACAAACTACTAAAAAGTAGTTTATCGGGAGTTTTTGCCTTATGTTTTTGTAAAATGTTTTAAATTACAAAATAAAAAAAACGTATCATGTAACTTTCATTAGGTACACGGTATATCTATGGGTACACTACTTACTGTAAAATGTATAGAAAAAATGAACTTTTAAAAAAAATCCCCACGAACACCCCCCCCCCCCATGTAAACATTTAGTAGGCGTACCTAATATTTGGGAACGGTAAAAATAACGTAATACCGGCAAACGAATATATCAAGTATGGGTAATATCGCAAAAGAACAGGTATGACTCAGTCCTACTCCTCGCGGATGGATATATTCGTACATATGTCTAAATGTTTTTCATGGATGAATACCACAAGAGCTCACCCCAGGGTCGGACTTACTCCTTTTCTCCTGAAAAAAAAACCATATTGGGGCCAAAAAATGTTATGACCAACTTTACTGTTGCGAAAAGTGGAAAAAATCTTTACCGTTTTTTTTTTAAATGTGATACTGCAACGGCCAGAAATTAACGGGACTATTCTATAGTCCTGTATTCTATAGCATCATTGTTGGGGCAATTTGTGAGGAGAATGATCCACGGAAGAAAAGAAGAATAGGAATGCTGGGAAGTGCCTGTAAAACATAGCTAGCCATTTCAAACAACGCACTACCTTTTTTATATTAATACCGCACAAGAGTCCCAACTGCTCCCAACCGTCTGGAGCCAGTGAGACTATGGCATTCTCAATTGGGGAATGTTGTAAAGCTGGAGGTATTGGGGAGGGGAAGTAGAAGGGTAAGAGGAAGGTGGGGAATACCTGGCTATTCAGATATGGTCTCCAAACACGGCTAAAAGCCATTTCAAGCAACGTTTCAATTCTGAATGGTGGTCTTTCACCAGGGCGATACTGAAAATATCTTTCACTCTGGAACGTGCGCAAATATACAATATATTTTTTTAAATGAATTAATTGTGAAACAACACAAATTAATTAAATAAAATTTACTTGCCTGGACAAATTAATTAAATAAAATTAATCTGACTGGATATAACGCAGCCGCATGAGTTGGGTTTCCATGACAAAACAGAATATTGAAGAAAAATGATGAAAACCTGCAGTGTAGGACTATGGGATTCTCAATTAGAGGAATGTTATGAGGCTGAAGGAAGTAGAGAGAAGAAGATGACGTTGATGGAGGTTGGCTGAAGCTATTTCAAACAACATTTCGAATGTATCAAGATAGTCTTTTCTGAACGATACTGGGAGCACCTTCCACTCTGAAATTAAATTAATTAACAAGTGAAAATAAATTAATCAGGTAATCAGGCAACCGAAAGAAATCTCAAAGCTGTTCCAAAAACGTAAAATAAAAATGTTGTTCGAAAAAATTAAATTGTAGAATTGGAGTGCGATGTTCTCAAAGCTAAAATAATGTTTTTTGATTTGACATGTTCTTGAATTATTTTACGAAATCTATTGAAAACATTCACAAACACAATATCTTGGTACCAAAATCTTGTCATTTTTAGCTACTTTCAGTATCAAATATCTGTCTTTAATCTCTGATCAACCCAATCGATAAAATAGGTCAAAACCATAGATCAAGTGTGCCCAAACAGTCGATCGCAATTGCGAGAGGTTTCAAAGTCGATCTCGGTCATTATTCCATATCATTTTATTTTAAAAAGCCTGAATAAATTATCCGTAATTAGTTACAACATTATAATCCGAAAATAACGTAATATTTTTTTTCTATTTTTATAATTATTCATGGTGGAATTCCAACGTAATGACTTTAATAAAACAATTATAAACTTTACACCTGTCTAAAGATGACGTGATTATTTGAAACCGGTCCGGTAAAAAAATAAAGTGGAATAAAGTTTAAAATTCTATTATTATACTCATTAGAATAATACATATATCCATTTGTTTCGCGTTTATTTTATTTTATCTTCATGTTACTTCTTGTTCTCTTTGTTATCTCTCTTCATAAAATTGATAATGTTGCACATTCTTCTTTTATGTTTTTTTTTAAATTTCACTCAATCACTCAAGTCATTTTTAAGTAATTCCGTGAATTTTTTTCAATTTATATATCGAGTTTTTGCGACCACTCGAATCTGGGGCTCTAAGATAGCCCAGGCTATTCCTGTGTTAAATCCGGGCCTGGCTCCCCCCACCCACCATTATATAACAGTCATTAGTCGTATAGCGCTTACCGGCTGGCCTTGATGTACCCGAATCTCGCGGGCTATTATGTTCATTGTTCAGTTGTTCAATAATCAGTATCAGTAGTTCAGTTCAACAACAACAGAGCTCAACGGCCCATTTGCAAAAGGATGCTTTTAACGCAATGCTATTTTCTCGTTCCTGATCGTGTAGGTTGATTGAGGAACTGAAGAGATACAACGATAGAAGGGTGTTGTGGGCGTGTCAGCGTGCCCGAACTAAGCACAATTTCCTTACTTCAGGTGAAATTAATAAACATTTTGAAATATTCTTTCTCGAACAAAAAGTTTATTTGCCTGTCTGAAGCCTAAAAATTGATAGGTTCTTTCGGCGACAACCTTGTTTTAAAAACGGCATAAATCTCACTTCTAAAGATTAGAGATTATCTACTCTTTGAAATTTTACATAGTTTCCTTTTTTACGAAATACAACTTTCACGGCACCCAAATTAATAAACCTTTTTGAACCCCTAAATGATAAATTAAAATTGCTTGTGTGTCTTTTGTCAATACGCCTTAAACATTCTACTTTATGCACATTCATTCGCCGACCACTCAATACCATATCATCTACAAGGAGCATTTTAGGAATAACTGAAATAAGCAGTCCATTTTGTCACTACGTTTTTGATAGGTGAGGTTGGGTTAGGTTAGATTAGGTTTTAGAGAGGTGGGTTGTAATCATACAAAATGAGCATATTTTACAAAATAAGGATAGCGTTCTTGCCATACAAAAGCAAAAATCGATATCCGTACCTTTTTTAATTTTATACGTCTCATAAAAAAAAGCCAAGCACATCCCGTTCAAACTCCTGCCAAAGGTAAATTGAAAAACATTTCGGGTTAAGATTTTGACATGACGTTAGTTAGTAAGGTTTGCATTACAAAATAAAATTACGTACCTACTATAATAAAATTACCATCGAACATCGCATTTGTGTCAGTTCTACGAACTTATTGAACTACCTACATACAGTAAAACGGACTTCTAGTCGGTGTTTTATTCCCCTTCTGTATTTCTGGCTGATTTTAAGGTCGTTCTAGCCTCTTTTGCATCATCATATCAGTCAGGAGTCGGTCCGAAAACTGGACGAAAACAAATGTAGTGATCTCGTTCACAGAGTAAGCATTTAAAATCTTTTCCCTCTTGTAAAACTTATTGTACCTTATTTCTAAGACTTCTAAGGCAAAAATCTTAAAAAAACCTGTTGAGTCTTAGGTAATGGTTTCAATAATCTTGGGTTATATGTGTTTTATTTATCAATGAATGGTCATCAATGTGAAATATTTTTGTAATGTTCGTTTACATGTTACTATTCATTAAAATCATTGTGTATAAGTTTTCACTTAAAACAGATCAAGAAGAAAGCGGTGTCATCAACGGTGGCCGAAGTAAAATACCAAGCCTATTTACAGTGCCTTCTCATCCCATAGCCTTTGAATATCATAAATAAAGCCAAAAAATCTACTTTCGAGTAGATCCTTTGGACTTTCCAAACAAACTGTGTCTTATCGAAAATCCATGATAAAAGTAGACAGATTGCGTGTAACAAAAAAAGAAACACTTAGCATCAACCAGCGCCAACTCCTACGGTACGAAGTCCAGAGACTGTTCAGAGACAAAGAAAGTATTGAGACCGGTTTATCTGATTTGCATTTTGCAGAGTCATGCTTTCATTTAATATTGCTAGCGGACCGTCGATAGCCACGGGGAAAATGAGATTGTGAAATATGAAGCTAATATATGGTTAAAATAGAAGAAATTATGACAGTGCTTTATTGTGACTTGATAACGTGGTTCATAGTCCATACAGGAATATCGAAACTCGGTTATTTTATCTTTTTATTCATCTGTTCTTGAAGTCAGCTATCATCTGAGCAATCTTCGCCCTGCAGTCTGGAACAAAGCCTGTTCTTGCAGAACTCCAATAATTAGGACATAGCCGACACCCCCTCCACTCCCAACTGAACACAAACAGTCAAGTATCTGTATATAGCTGAACTGCTGGTGAAGGTGAGCTGATGATGAACTCCGTTAAAATTTACATGCTAAAGCAGGGTTTTTACACTATTTTTTTCCATAAGACGCAAAAAACAATAACAGTCAGGTAATAACTAAAAGTACCGTCATGCGGTGAACAGTGTTAGGCGTAAATGACGCCATTCTATTTGTACAAAGAACATGTAGTTTAGAAACTTTTAACTTCGAATAGAATGTATGAGACAATGTATGAATGTGAATGAATCAAGAAGTGTATGCCAAGATCGAGTTGTTTGGCGGTCCGTCATTTCTGCCTACCCTGCGGTGAAACGGCATGATGGTTAGTTAGTTAGTAAACTTTGAATGTTTCATCACTTAAGAGGAACGGCTGGGCAACCCGTTTCATACAAAATTTTGGATTTGAGGCCAAAGTACTCACCTAAACTGATTAATCTTTTCTTAAAATTAAAGGTATACTAAATATCTAGTACGAATTAGAAGTATTTTTGTTTTAAATTATGAAATATAGGCCATTGAAGTAATCAATTTTAAATGACTTTAGAGGCAACTTTGAAAATAATTTGCGGGTTTATTTTTTTTTATTGTCATGTTTGTATGTAAATATGATTATATAAAATAAAATAAAAAATAAAAAAAACATCTTTAAATGTTTTTTCCGGTCAATATTTTAAATTGTATACGGCAAATTTGTTTTCCAGCGTACATTGGTCGTTTTTAATCTAAATTTAAACCCATCATAATGCATGCTTTAACTCTTTTTTTAATTTTAATTTTACATTTCATTGTATTTTGATAGTAGAAGGGCTAAATTTTTTTTTAAAATTAAATTTAACCCCCAAATAATTGCAATAAAATTTGACCCTGAAATGAAGAGTTGGATTGTGTACATAGGATGCATAGCAACGGATTTAATCCAAATGTGGTTGAGATTGCTGATAATATGTTTTTATTATATGATGTATTCATCACTTACAGCCATGTTCATCATGTTTAACTGTGTATCCATTCTCCTAAACCAAACTCAAGAACCAGTTCTCTTCATTGTCGTACGATACGATACGGTACGATTGTACCACCCCAGCCGGGAGCACTCCCATACCGGTGCGCCTGGTGGAACGTGCTCTGAGGATGGGAAGGAGGTTGGAGTTTAATCGACCGGTATACATGGCAACCTAATAAGTCAATATTGAAATTGAGGATGGGCAGGAATAAAGGAATTGATTGATTTCTTTTTATTCTTGTGTCTTTCCTTTTCTTGCATCTTTCTGTCTCTTCTTGGCTTCTCTTATTTCTTCGTGGCTCTTATTGCATATTTTTGTATCTTGATTCTACTTGCATTTTCCTGCTTCTTACTTGATTTTTCGTGGATCTTAGTAACTAATCACACACACACATCGTTTCATACTTTTTCCAGTTGTAACGGCTCCTGATACTACCCGACTCAAACACCTGATGAATCAGATTTCGCTGCCTACCTCGGGCGTCCCCGAGGGAGACAGCGCTACCATTCACTTCCGGATCATCTGACACCCTCCCCATTTAATCAACCACCTCAGTATCTTCCAGTCAGTACATTCTCTTCTGTTATTTCGACTTCTCACATGGCCCGACTCAAGTATTTGATTCACTTGATCGTGCCACGTCTTCCTTGGACGTCCCCGGCTTCTTCTTCCATTCACAATCGCGTCATATATTCTCCTTACACTCCTTTCTTCATGCATTCGCTCTACATTCCCAAACCATCTAAGCGTCCCTTTCTTAATCTTTCTCACTACGCTTACATCAGCCTTGCATTCTTTACGAATCTCAACATTTTTCACACGATCATACATGGTTTTACCACACATTCGTCTCAGAGATCTCATTTCTACAGCATTCAGTCTACTTTCATCCTTCCTCTGCCAGTTCCATGCCTCACTGCCATACATCAGAGTTGGTATCAGCACTCCATTGTGGACTGCTAGCTTCGCTTCTTTGGACAACTTTTTGTTTGCGCCAACCGCGTTCAGTCCTCCGTTAATGGAGTTTCCTGCATTCACCCTTCTTTCAATATCCCTATCAGTCTTTCCATCTCTCGTAAACATACTTCCCAAATACACAAACTCATCTACCTGCTCCAAGTATTCATCATTCACAACTATATTGCACACTGTTTTCGTTCTCTCTCTTTCAAACACCATGACTTTAGACTTACTTACATTCACCATTAGCTCATTCTTCATACATACTTCGTTCATCCTAGATACGAGGGACTGTAGATCTTCCATACTGTTAGCAATCAGCACCGCATCATCAGTATACAAAGACTATTCTTTCATATTAACATCTTCATCATATTATGTTACGTCAAACTGTACATATGGGTAAGATACACAGTTTATACAACACCATTTCTCCAAACGGCGTCACGCACTGTCATATCAAGTGGTTGACATTTTGAAATAGGTAATAAAGCAAGTTCATTATTAAAACAAATCCTCAAGGATAAGTGGAATTAAATAAAATGAAATGAACGCAACGCAAGCTACCGGCGGTGACCGACGAAACGAGTGTACTCGTACGAGTTCCAATACTAAGAATTACGAAAATATCCGTCCTTAAATATATTTTCAAAGGGACCGGTTGCGTACCACTGCCTCAGACAGCTAGAAGTTTATTGTATGTGCAAAGCAAATAAACAAAAACATAAATATAAAAAAAGGCTTATCTGTTTATGTAGGTCTCCGTTAAACACACGCTTGGTTGAAGAGGTCTATAAATTCTGAACTAATGACACTTGAGAGGCCCAGTATACAATCTAGCTGAATTTTTATTCTTCGTTCGCGTGTTACACTTTCCAAAGTTTAACTTTTGAAAACATTATAACAATTGAAAATTGCGGTTAAAGGGTAAATACTACACTTATCGCGAAGTGAATGCGTAAATACTATTTATTATAAAACAGGTATGTTGAACATTTTTCAGCAATTTCGTAGAAAGGGAAACTACTTTAAAAAGGATTAAATACACGGGAGCGTTTAAACACTTATTCGTGTGTTGATTAATCCGACTGAAAAAAAATAAACAATAATTTGGATAAAGACAATGGTCAAATTAAAAAGATCTTTTTTCCGTTTTTATCCTCCTTTGTTGTAGCAGGCATCAATGGGGTGAACACTTCAAGGGCACACATTTTTAAAGGCATCCGTGAATGCGATTTTACCTTATTTATTATTATTATGACACATATTTCGAAGCAATATTCGTAGAAAGATGCACAAATGTTTGACTGTATTGAAGTCTCAGTGCGACCTTTTTTTGTCTGGAACGACCACTTGAGATTATCTCAGAAGCATCGAAGAGCTTTGGTATTAGATCACATAAACAAATTGGATTATGTTTTGAAACATATACTCGTACTTTAAATCTAAGATAACTATTTAATAATAATAAATGGATTATTTTATAGCGCCGTTTTCGTGAGAAAATCACCTCAAAGACGCTTTACAACATAATTTATCTAACCTATACCTTATCACTTAGACTTATATATAATAATTTACATATTAGATTAATTACTAATGGCTTACAGCTAAGATTTATAACTAGAAAAAGCCTAATTCAGACTTATAATTAATTAGTGACTTACATCTAAGACTTACATAGATAGCGACTTACAATTTAGACCTGTAGCAAGTGACTTAAAACTAGTTATAGAGGCTTACAACTAACATATTTAAATTTCAGACTAAATTATATACAAAATGTTACTATTTACAAAATCAGAGCATAACCCGATATTGAACAGCAGTGGGGCGAGTTTGTATGTGATACATCACAGCTGCATTTGTATGCTTCTGATCAGTTTGAGGGTAATATACATACATATACGAGTATATCATATTCTACATCTTTATTAACATGTCTAGGTAATGCTAGACATGTTAATAGAGATGGTAATGCTAGACAGTTACCTTTATACGATTAAATTTAAAAATGTTATGAGCGCCAAAAGAAGAAGGAAGTTTTAACCTATATTAATATTATGTATATGTTTTATTGTTAGTTTTATGACATGGATACAAAAAATGTATTTAATGAGTTATCTGAATTTAAAGAAATAGATATTAAATGAATGAAATTAATCGATAATCAATTACGCGCATTAAGAAGATTCGTCACTCACAATTAAAACAGATTAAGGTGTTCAGCTCCCACTGACATTGTATATTGGTAGGAATTTCTAAGGAATTTAGTATTGGACATGGAAAATTGAATTATAGATAACTAAAAGAGGTAAAATTATTTCGCTAAGTTTAACAGATTTATCTTCTTTTTTTTACGGTAACTCCACACAGGAGACCTTGATAGAAATAATTTCCTTCAAGGCCTATATCATCTTTGGGGATGCTGTGTGGGGGGTCTTTTAGAGGATAGGAAAGAGTGAACTTGGGTCTTGAAGAGACCCATGTTTTAGGATTGAGGAAACACAGAGGCCGGCAGATCATTCCACAGCCGAGCTGTTAAACATAAGAACGAGTCATAGAAGCGACCCGTTCTCATGCCACAAATGTCAACCGCGTGCAAATGTTGGGCACGCGTTCGGGAGACTATGCACCAGTGGCGAAGGGATCAATGTCGCTAGTTCCTCAGAGCATCTTCCATTAAAATACCGGTAGAATAAGGATAGCATTCCCACCTGACGTCTGTGCTCCGAAGATTGCAGTCCGTTTGTTAAGATAGGCGAATCTATCAAACGGACCACCTGTTTCTTCAGAGTCAAGGGTATTTTTTTCAGATATTTTGGGACTCCCGATCAGAGGTGGCTGCCCAATTCTACAGTAGGGCGCACTTGCTATTTGTACAGGGTCAGCAGTTGTATATTATTAAAGTATCTGCGGGCTCTGTACAATACGCCCAGCTTCTGAGAGGTTAACTTTATTCTGGCTTCGATGGAGCCCCCATACCTGAGCTGGTCACTTAAGGTTATACCAAGCGTATCAATGGAGGGCTTGTTGGGAAGATTGCTTCCATTAAAGGAGACTAGATTGTCATTTCGATTTCTTTTAGACGTAATCAGACATGATTGGATCTTTGAAACATTAAATTCGACGAGGTTATTCTCACCCCAAGAGGAGACCCTCTCGAGGTAACCGTCCATTCTCTGCTTCAAAGCCCTCCGAGCCGTTGGAGTTTGTGTGCCCTTCGGGGGCTTGTCAAATAAAAATCTATCATGAACTGTACTGTCATCCGCGTAACAATGGATTGGTGCACATGTCAAAAGGTCATTGATGTGCAACAAAAACAATGTCGGAGACAGAACCGATCCTTCTGGGACGCAAGCATTTATTGAATGCGAGGAAGAGATGAAACCATCATCAACCGTCTGAATCGATCTCTCCCTCAAAAAGTCGGCAATCCAGGTACACAAGGAAACGGGAAGTCCGTAAGAAGGCAGTTTGTTGACAAGTCCTCGGTGCCAAACCCGGTCAAAGGCCTTAGAAATGTCCAGTGAAACCATACGCCACATATGCGATAAGATCACCGCACGAGCGGTTCCGCCGGAATCCGTACTGACGGTCGTTAATAATTTTGTTCTTCTTGAGGTATGTGAGCAGTTTGTCGATGATCACACGTTCCATCACCTTGGACAGAACTGATGTGATCGATATGGGGCGGTAGTTGGCGGGGTTGGAGCGGTCTTTCTTAGATATAGGATGAATGACGCTTTTTCCAACCAGAGGGCACAGAGCCACATTTCAAGGACATTTTAAAAAGATTTGTCAAAACTGGAGCAATTTCTGCAGCTCACAGTATTCCGTCAGGTCGACTAGCTTTATTTACATCGAGCCCCCGTAAGACATGGAGTACATCCCTATGCCGGATCCTCAACTTTTTCATATAGAAACCGCAGTGAGGAACCGACGTCAGGATGGCACCCCGATCGTTTTCCGCGAACATTTTTCCTAAAAGGTTGGCCTTTTCAGTGGCGGTGTTTGCTAGTGAACTGTCGAGTTTGGTAAGAGGCGACAGACTGAATTTGCAGAAATTGCTACCTGTGGAGCCCGATAGCGACCAGAACGCTCTGCTGCCATGCGGGCAGGCAGCTAACTTTTTTCTAATCTGTAGGTCGTGCTCAAATTTTGACCTATTAATGATTCTCTTACTTTCCTTTGCCAATTTGTTATATGCTGATCTGTTTTCTGTCGTTCGCCTAGATGTATTGTAGGCTCAGTAGGCCGCGTTTTTTCGTCGAATTGCTTCGGAGCATTGTCGACTAAACCACGGATTTGAGCTTACACCAGTTTCTTTAACGATTGATTGAGTGAAGCCATCTATCGCAGATGTGATGACTTCACCAATTTCCTGGGCACATCTGGAAGGATCCGAAGTCTGAAAACAGACAGCTGACCATGGGGAAAGCAAAATACGATAAAGTGCGCCCGCAGACCGAAGGAATCTGCTGACCTATAGTGTAACATTTTTTTCTCCTCAGCCTCTTGATTGGCGGTCTGAAATTAATAGGGATTGATGTCGTCACCAGGCAATGGTCGGACGATCCTAAAGGCGCTGACACATCAATCCCATAACCACGTGGCTCGGTAGTTAAAAATAGGTCTAACAGATTGGAGCGGTGAGTCTGGACATCAGGAATCCTCGTAGGCGTTTAATTAATTGTTACGCGTGTCTATGTCTAATTTCAGCCTTAAAAACACTAATTACTTGAAAAACGAGCCCGGAGCGATATACACACGTCCAGTTTCTATCACACACAAACACTTCTCCCCCAGTTCTCTTCATTTTGTGTAGTAAATGAAAAATTATTTTTAAAAAAATGTGTACTTGGGTTTTAGATGTACACCATCTGATAATAACAGTCTGATAACGGTTCTGATGCATCTCCTTAGACTCGACTTGCATCTTTAATTTCGCTCTACCCGGAGCCCGCTCTCCTCCCTTAGACTCGACTTGTATCTTTAATTTCGCTCTACCCGGAGCCCACTCTCCTACCTTAGACTCGACTTGTATCTTTAATTTCGCTCTACCCGGAGCCCACTCTCCTACCTTAGACTCGACTTGTATCTTTAATTTCGCTCTACCCGTAGCCCGCTCTCCTCCCTTAGACTCGACTTGTATCTTTAATTTCGCTCTACCCGGAGCCCACTCTCCTACCTTAGACTCGACTTGTATCTTTAATTTCGCTCTACCCGGAGCCCACTCTCCTACCTTAGACTCGACTTGTATCTTTAATTTCGCTCTACCCGTAGCCCGCTCTCCTCCCTTAGACTCGACTTGTATCTTTAATTTCGCTCTACCTGTACCCCGCTCTCCTTGCTTGGATACCTTTTTTTTTAAATTTAATTATTTATTTATTTATTCAATTCAGAAAAATGTTTTACAGTAAGAACACTTTAACTGGCAAGTTCCCGTTTTAGGACAGTCAAATTGACAAGCTTTGTTCATATTGCATAATATATAAAAGAAAAAAATAAACATGTACAATAGAAAAAAGTATAGCTGCATTACATATTATTACATTACAGTTAATTTGATTGAAGTGTCTAGTTAGATGGGTAATGGTTATAGAATATATTTAATATTTTGTATTAAAGACCGAAACGTTCATCAAAAGTGGTGAGTATTAAACAAGGTTGAGAAATAATATGTTAGCATCTCATATCTTAAAAAAAAAAATTACCCTTTTTGCCGACGTACAATAAGCATGTGTACATAAACGCATTTATACATACACAACACATACGTACATATATATATATGCACATGTGTATGTCTGCTTGTGTATGGTGCGTTAAAGGTAGGGACACACTGGACTCACGTACGCAACGTATGCGATGCTACGTTCCCAGGCCTACGTCCACACTTGTCCTACGTTAGGTAAGGACACGCCTTCCAACGCGTGTGATTGGTATTTCTAGGTGGCGCATCACTCTCGGTTGATTAGACGTTTCTTTTTTAGGTCATGTGTTTCTCTTATTACTTATTAGAAAACGCACACATATCTACTGTTCAGCTTTATCATTGTCATGTCTTGTGATTCTGAAAGTGATAAACATTTTATCAACAAAACTAGCAACAAATGCACGAACAAATCTCAAATGAACCGCAATACAATCAATTTTTAAATCAATAAACGTCAAAAACATAACCACAGACATCAACTCAACTCGGGTGTCCCATCACCTCCACCTTTCACATGTCCGACGCCGATCTGGTCAGCGTTGCATGGGGAGCGTGGGATTGCGTTGCGTGTGTCAAATGTGATTCTATAGCGACTATTTTCATATCATATCTATGAATTGTCAGTTGTCCAGATAGCTTAATGCGTTGCGTACGTGGGCCCAGTTTGTTCTTTCCTTAAGGCTCTGCAAAACAGACTTTCTATGGATACATTACAAATATCCCTTAAAAACTGGAGGTTTTATGTACTTAAAAAAAATATACTTTTATTTTTGAAGATAATCTCTAATCAGTCAAGGAGCTTGAAATGTAATTACATGAAATTCCCTCGATAGAAAAAAAATCGTAAACTATACTCCGAAGTTTAAAAAAACGGGGTTGTTCTGTTATTTAACAGGATATAGGTTTGAAAAAATATCATAGTATTTCTTTAAATGCTACTTAAGACATTCGTCTTGAGATTTTTGATTTATCTTAAATATGTCATGTTTTATTAATTTTTTTAAAATTCTCACTTACGCCCATTTATTCTAAACGCTATTGGTGAAAATATGCATTTTTTAATTCGTACATAATATATTGATAATTGACAGTACACATACATAGTACCTACGTATTTATTTCTTCACATTATAATCCTCTATTTTTGCTTCGGAAATGTTATAGGATTGGGCAACCTTCTCGGAAATACTTATAAGCACAGTTTTTCGACATGGGAATTATTTTCATGGTTTTTGAGTCAAGGAATCCGATTTTCGACTGTCCACTTGGGGATTCAAGATGGATGAAATGAATTAGACGCCTTTTTGCATGGCTGTACTAAAAATGGCCTTGGTTTTTATTAATGGTTAAGGAATCCGATTATTAGATTTGACCTAGGAAACAAAACGTAGGATTTGAATTAGATCCAGTTTATTAAACGGGAATAAAAATTATGTCTTTCGATAATTTTTGAGATTTAGAAACGCCCTCCACCATTGTATACTTAGCAGGCCAGACCTAATGTTTTTGAGTCAAAAATTCCCCATCGCTGACCTAAAGAGTCTAATCTCGACAACTTTGAATGCTCCAGTTCATTTGGGATTCAACACAAATAAACATTAATTATAAATTATATAAAGAGTCCAGTAGTACGCTACAATAACTTGAGGGGGTGATTTTTGATAAACATGCGAGTAAAAAAGCAAATACAATTTTTTTTTATTTCGATATTTCCAATTGAATAGATATTTTACCTTTGGGTAATATAGCTACAAACACGCTGACCCTATCCGTCCACTATCGTTGACCTTTTCATCATACTTTTGTACATCATATCATAAAAAATTGTGTGAATAAAAAAACTTCTCTTTTGTTTCATACTCATGTAAAATTATCTCCCAAACTTATGGTGATTTTAAAACAGACACCTTTTGTTAGTTCCGTCAACAAAGGAAAAATATCTGCGTAGAAAACTTTAAACATGAACTTTGAATTTATTTGTTTACAAAGATCCTAAACAATGAGTTTACTGGCTCTAACATAATTATCTATGGATACTTTACGGTGATTTTAATGAATTTGTTTTTTTTTTTAAAGTGAGAAACTATAACTATACTGCGGCTATATGCAGGTAAATATTAATCCTTACGTAGGACATTCTTTGGTTTGTTATATTTGAAGTTATCATTTTCGCTGTAAGTAGCGAGCGTATTTATCGTGGGATTTGCGTGACCTTTTAGGCCTCCGTAGAATTTAGAAGCCTGCGTGACAATAAAATCGTTTATCAACGGAATGTTGGAGACGTTATGGAGAGTAGAGACTCCACTCCATTTGGGTGCGTTTAACGCGAGTCTAATGACTTTGTTTTGGTACAATTGTATTTTTCTAATATGATTTGGAGCGGCATACCCCCAGACGGGACATGCATACGTAAAGCCTGGTCTTATTGTCGTTTTATATAAAAGTAATTTTTTGTCTGTTAATAATCGAATTTTTTTGCCCAGCATCGGGTAGAGCGCGGAGAGGCTTTTATTTGCGGATTTAATTTTTTCAGTGATATGTTTCATCCAGGTGAGCTTTAAATCAAGCGTGTCACCTAGATACTTGATTGACTTTTCCCAAGGGACCCTTTCCCAAAACAGTATAATCAATGGGGGCCGTTTCAACCGTGTCTATGGGAAAACGGTCGGGGCGCTTTTAGTTGGATTAATTGAAATTCTCCACTTCTTACACCACTATTTAGTGAGAATGGCTTGCTGCTTAACCCGCTTTGTGGCGGTGTTTTCGGCAGTTGAGCTAGACATGATGTTAGTGTCATCCGAAAATTGTGTGATTTTAATATTGTGATTTATAGGTTTTGGGATATCGATAGAGTAGATATTGTACAGGGATGGAGAAAGTTGACTGCCTTGAGGGACCCCGGCTGAGAGGGGGCGTATTGTGGAGTAAATATTTTCTATTTTGATTTTGAAGGATCGATCTCTTAGGTAGTCTTAAAGGGTAACCTAGAGCATTCATTTTATATAATATGCCGTTATGCCAGACTTTGTCGAAAACTTTACTTACGTCTAGTGAGAGAATGAGTTTTTTTATTAGTATTAAAACCCTCCGTGATGTGTTCAACAACACGCAGGAGTTGATGAGAGGTTGAGTGACCTGCTCGAAAACCATGTTGAAAGTCTGGTAGGAATTTACTGTCCTGAGTGAAGGAGTTTAGTCTTACTAGAATTACTTTTTCCAGGATTTTACCTAGGCATGGAAGGAGGCTAATCGGCCTATGGTTCTCCGTTAATAGTGGGTCCTTGCCTGGTTTTGAGATTAAAATTATATCAGCTATTTTAAAATCCTTTGGAAAACAACGCAGTCGGAGTGATGCATTGCATATGGCTGTCAAGGCGCAGATGCCTTTTTTAGGTAGATATTTTTAAATTTTGTAAGAGATGCCGTCGGGACCGGCCGCTTTTTTCTTCTTTAATTTTTTAATAATGTTAATTATTTCTTTAGAAGTTGTGCACCTGATTGGGAGGTCTTCAGGATCTAGATTTAGTATGGATTTTACTTTTGAATCCACTTTTGCGACGAAGGCTGGGTTATCGTGTTCCGTGTTAGGACTGAATTGATTTTCAAGGCTGTCTGCGAAGGCTTCAGCCTTATTAGCACTGCAGTATACTAGTCCGTTTAGACCTTGAATCGGAGAGATTTTAGATGTCGGGCATCAGAGTGGCATCAGGCATTCCGTACCTCTCTATTTAAAAGATTTAAATGTTGTTTAACGATCGGATTGCAAGATCTCTGCCATTCCTTTCTCACAAGATTTTTTTCCCTAATAAGTTCTTTGATCTCTTCGGATATTCCGTGACGTGTTGTGTCGTTGGGAATCTCATCGGACGCTTTGGTGATGCATGATTTTAACGTTTGAATTAAATTGGAAGTGGCGACATTTAAGGCGGCTTCGTCGGGAATTGCGGTAGGTATTATTATGTTTTTGCTTAGAAGTTCGTTGAATTTATTCCATTTTATGTTTGTACGTGGAGGATTATCGGGGACCAGAGGGTTTGAGCCTCCTGTTAATGTTAGGAGGACTGGATGGTGGTCAGAATTTAATTCATCGAGTACTCGGAGGGAGTGTAAATGACTCATGTTTTTGAAGATGACGATATCGATCACATCCGGCTTACCGTTGTGATGATGTATCGTCGGTCTATCCGGAGCATCGACTACGATGGGGTTTGTACTCGCGTACTTTGCGAGTACATTCCCTTTAGTATTATCTTGTTGGCTATGCCACGATCCGTGCTTTACGTTCATGTCACCTGTTATAGTGGGGACATTTTCTTCCAAGAGTTTATCTAATGGAATTAGTTTTCGATTGGGGGGAACGTAGACTGAAATAAATTTGAGTGATCCGGAAGAGGTATTTATTATTACCGATGTGGATTCAATGTTTTAATTAGAGAAGGAATGCGCTAGATGGTGATCAATGTTATTCTTAACCAAGATGGCGGTTCCGCCTCCTTTGTTAGCAAGTCTGTCGTCACGGTAGGTGATATAATTTGGTATTCTGAACTTACGTGATGGCTTTAGCCACGTCTTGTTTATGAGGAAAACTTCAATGCCATGATGAAATCAATTATCTCTTCCTTGTGAGACAGGACCTGGCCATTGGCGTTCCAATAGGCCGTCTGTAGGTTATGAAATTTAACATTGTTTCTAGACATTTTGTGTTCTAAATATGACTGGATCTTGGCCAGCTCCAAGGTGGCGTTCTGTATGGTGAATTGAAGCGCGGTGGCTTGTTCAATTAGAACCCGGATATGCACGGGGTCTGCTGAGGGTGGAGGGGGCTGAGGAACGGTGTGTTCCTGTGAAGCTTGCGGTGCTTCAGATTCACGCTCCAGCCAGTATTTTTTTTTTTTTTTACATGAATACCGCACAAGAGTCCCAACTGCTCCCAACCGTCTGGAGCCAGTGAGACTATGGCATTCCCAATTGGGGGATGTTGTGAGGCTGAAGGTATTGGGGAGGGGAAGGAGAAGGGGCAGAGGAAGGTGGGGAAATACCTGGCTATTCAGATCTGGTCACCAAACACGGTCTTAAAAGCCATTTCAAGCAACGTTTCAATTTGAATGGTGGTTTTCACCAGGGCGATAATACTGGAGAGTATCTTTCCACTCTGAACGTACTATATATTATTTTTAAATTAATTAATTGTGAAACAACACAAATTCAATTAAATAAAATTTTACTTTGCGCACGCCGGATTTGAACCCGCGACCTCGGATTCGTAGTCGAGAGCTCTTACCTCGACCATGGAGGTCGTCATATTATTGGCTAGGAGCCGGATTTTTGTGAGACCTACTTTCTCTTTGAGGGGCACGGGGATTATAAAAATGGTTAGTGGGTGGCTGGGAGACCGAGACGGCACAGACTGCGGCTTGAGGGGTGGGCAGAGTTGGAAAATCAAGAGAATTTAGCGGATCCGGCCGCCTTTGTGAAAGGATTTCTGGTCGCTCTTGAGTGTAATTATTATTTCTATGGGTATTATTTTGGGTATTATGATTACTATTATTGTTGTAGTGATTTCTGTTTCTATATTGAGATCTATTGAATTGATAGTTTTTGATATAATTATTATTTTTATTTGCGTTGAAGATGGGTTTGCGGGTTCTGGTGGGACACCCTCCGTAGTTTGCCGTATGCAGCCCGTCACAAAGAGCACACTTTGCTGGTATGCTCCGGTCCTTCGTGTACTCTGAGGAGCGATGCTGACCAGCGCATTTGACGCTTTCTTCGCCATGGCAGCAAGTGGCCGAGTGCCCGTGAGCTTGGCAGCGGAAACACTGCCCTACTCTTGATTTATTTCGAAGTGATTCTACCTGGATCTTCAGACGGAAGATCGCTGTTAGGGAGTTGAAGATCGAAGATTTCACACTTTTATAGACAATAGTGAAGTAAATTGAACAAAATCTCTTGATGTGGAAGTGAATGATCTCGTTTTAAGGTATTTTGTTGAATAATGAATGATAATATTCTTTTTAGACATTATGTGATTATTTTTATTAGGATGAATAATATTGTATGTAATTGTAATTTCTTTTTATATTGGTCACATGAACTATTTACTAAGAATATTATTATAAGACCAAGTGATATCATTCTCCATCTCTTTCCCTTTTGTTGGAAATGTTATATTTATGTGAAATAGAACACTATTGTTTCATTGGCCCGTACATATAAATATGTACGTATCGACAATTTTTTATTTTTATTTAATTTTACAACAGAAAAAATACAACTCAAAAAGACCCGATAAACAACTTTTTTGTAGTTTGTCTAACGGGAGCTTGTTATCAAAAACATAAAATTTACAGGCAAGGTTACAAAATATGTAAAATAAAAACATTTAAAAAAATAATTTAAGAAAAACAATATATAAAATAAAATCATACAAGCCATATGTAACAAGCTTAAAAAATTAATATTTATAAAGAATATTACTCTAAAATACTTCTACAAAAATATATTTAAAAAAATGAAATAAAATAAAAACATAAACGAAAGCAATAAATCTTAAATAAAATAATATTTATTTTTATAAACAATAATTATTAGCCTGAAACACTCATCCAAATTGAAAAAAACCTTCCGAGAAAAGATAAATGTCGCCGACATTTGTTGGTTGTTTACAGGTGAAATATAATAAAAACAGTAATTATTGAATGAAACACTAGTATATATTGATTAACTTGGCGGGTTTGAGATAATCCGACGTAGCTCAACGGTAGAGCATCTGACCGGCAATCAGAAGGGTGCAGGTTCGAGTCCTGTAGGCGACATTTATCTTTTCTCGGGAGGTTTTTTTCAATTTGGATGAGTGTTTCAGGCTAATAATTATTGTTTATAAAAATAATTGTTACCCTTTGCGCTATGCACAAAAATCTTGTCTTAAAAACTTTAGTTTATCAATTAATAAAATAATATTTCCTTATTTCTAATACAAATAGCTTCTTTCAGCTAGCCAAGTTTTCAATGTGTTTAATAATGGTTTAGTTTTATTACAGTTTTTTTTTTTATTTCAGCGTGTAACATATTTATACAACTAGGAATCATGTGTTCTTAAGTTCTTTGTCCATATTTGTTTTTATGCTTAGGAACCATTAATCCTTCATTCAAATTGAGACGAGCATTGTAATTGTGCTCTAGCCTATTTGTATTAAATATAGGGTTATTTATGTGCTGAAATATAATTTTGTACCACAGAATTGATCTAACTGAAAGAATTTTAAGACTCTGATAAAAGTATGGAATATTATGCCTTTGTTCGTATAAACTTTTATGAGCTAATAATTTAACCAGTGAATTGAACATGATTGATGTTTGTTTTACAGGAAAGTCCCCAGGCTGTAATTCCATACCTTATAACAGATTCCGCTAATGATAAATAAATTATTCGAAGTGTAAAGATTGGAACAAAGAATTTTAATTTAAATAATCTACTAACAATTGATCTTAATCGTACACAAACCTTATTTATTTGTAAATCCCACTTAAAAAAACAATCAATAATGACACCTAAATAAACATATTATTTCA
The DNA here is from genome assembly GCA_022606495.2 of Halesus radiatus. Classification (NCBI taxonomy): domain Eukaryota; kingdom Metazoa; phylum Arthropoda; class Insecta; order Trichoptera; family Limnephilidae; genus Halesus; species Halesus radiatus. The sequence goes on from JAHDVE020012447.1 coordinate 29,435, forward strand.
CAACTTCAACATTTTCACATGTACAAAATACAGGAATGCCATCGTGTAAACAATCTGAAGTATGTGTTTTTATTTCAGGTGTAATATATACCTTTGCATTTGGGGATCTTATGTGCATCAATTTAGTTTTGATGTTAAAATAAAATAAAAACACATGTTTATGAACAATTATTTTTTATACCTATCCTCACCTTAGTTGCCTATCATCTATTTTTTGTGAAAAGAAACACGAGAACAGAAAAAGGAAAAAGTCTTCATCCTTATAAAACTACAAAGTGTAAAATACAGATATAATCAATTATAGCTTGTCTAGGAGAATTATGTATTATGTATTCACCTTAGACATGGTTTTTTAAAGTAACAATATCTATTTCATCGAAATACTTAGATAACAATAATAAAATTCAAATCCAGCGCAAAGTGAACTTTGACAGTTTTTCAATAGATGTCAGTACTATTAGTAAGATACACTTTCATGTCTGAAATGTCAGTGCGCTTAGGTGTTACACATTGGAGGAAGAATGTATGTCACTACAAAAGTAAAGTTACACAATGTGGAGTGGACCATGTGATTATTCTCCGATCACTTCATGGGCCATTTTCTTGAGATTCTTTCTGTCCACCTTCCCCGAAGGAGTGGCAGGCATATTGTCCAAGAATACTACTCCGCCCCTGAGCGATTTAATGTCTGAAAGGGCGTCTGAAAAAATAGAAAATGTACTTCTTATATCATGTGCAAATTGGGAGCCAAAAGCTCCTGTTTTGTAGACAATGACAATGACAAAATCGCCAGTCCGCAATGTGAGAACATCTGTCATAATTCATATGTATTATATTGGGATGGTGGTAAAAGTCATTTCAAATTACTCTCCTTGTGAATGGAGCATTATTGCATATTATTCCTTCGAGATTATTGCCAACCAACGCAAATTAAATAATGAAACTTGAAGTTATTAAAATACCCATTTGCCCATTAAATCGTACGGATGTCACAAGTATGACAATGTTTTAAAATTATTTGAGTCATTCGATACACCACAAAGTATAAGAACTGATTTTAAGCCTTCCCTAATCTTTCCAATCAAAATCCCTTCTGAGAACAACCACCACGGAAGGGATTTTGGGTTCCAACCCAAAATTCAATTTATAGTCCACTTGACAATAATAAAAAAACCATCATTCATTTCACATTGAAGTACCCACCATATAAGCGGAAGAGTGGAATGAAGTGGCCGACTACAGTTTCATTCATGAAGTGTTGAAAAGTATGAAGTTATCATACGATTATGAAGGCATTATGTTATGAAATGATAAGGTAAAAATTGAAATCACCGACAACAATAAAAATAATTGATTATTCTGAGTTTTGACTGAGTAACTTGAACTGGTTTGGGGGCAAATTTTTATTTGAGCCCAAGGAGACAGACAGCTGGTTTTCAGTACAGTCAGGGGAATGTTACGAGTCGGATAGGATTGTCAGGATTCCTACCCGATAGCAACTCGACTAACGTAAATATCTCTTAAGCTGAGCTTCAAAATCGGTGGTAATTAATAGGCAATCTACATTCTTCACAATAAACATGATAAATAATAATATTGTCCACAAGCGTGTGGAGTTTATCTTACTTGTGACAGCGTCCTTGATCTGCTGGACGGTGACCTTGGAGCCTTCCACTCTCTGTACAAAGGCCGTGGGGTGCTCCCCGTCCTCGGGGTGGCGCCGGCCCACGACGGCCACCTGCTCCACCCCCGCCACCTTTATTATCTCAAACTCCAACTCCGCGGGAGTGATCTAAATCAAATGTGTAAAGAATCATTAACAATCTCAATTTAACTCAGATTAGCGAGATTTCAAGTGGTATGAAAGTGACATCATTTATACACTTTGGTCCAGCAAATTGGTACCTTCCTACCAGTGACGTCAGCTCCGGATCTGCCATACGTTTACACTGTGCAAAAAACATTGGCTTAATCTCCGAAACGGCTCCGAAATGATTCCCAAAATCGTTATTTATTAACTATATTGTCCCATAACTTGAAATAAATATGTCTTACATTGCGCTGGCAACTTTAGTGTGTAGTCAGAACGACCGTCAAAAAATGTATGGAAAAAGTTTTTTGTTGCGAAATTTTTTTAAAAATTGTATAATAGTTGGTTGAGCTTAGAGCCTGTTTTTCTATGAACATTATCGTGTGCTTGAGGTCCTATGAACCACGTTGCTAAGCCAAAAACCAATCAGAAGTCCAGATTATCTTTCCCAGCGTTCAAAATTAGCTCAAATGGCACAGTTAGAGATGGCAGTAGAGTGCCATGGAAATGCTATTTTAGGTAGGTTATCTTCTTAGAAAGACTAACGAGTTAGGGACCTGAAAACTTCGCGTTACTTTTTGCGAGATTCGAATTATTTTTGACCAAAGTTTGAGCTATTTTTCAGCAAAAGCCGTGCTATTTTTTGCAACAACAACAATTGGTAATTTTTGCATAAAATTCGCGTTAATGAGTGATTTAAGAGGAACGAACTTTTCACCCAAGTAGAAATTTATTGGGCGCATAGCACGACAGATGACCATCGGTAATGTTATTTGCTACATTTTGTATTATGGAAGACATACCTGGAAATTCCTGAATTTCATAACTTCTTTGAGTCTGTCCACAAAGAAGATGTGCTTATTTTCTTTGAAGTACACCAGATCTCCAGTTCTGTACCACCCATTTTCATCATAGGCTTCTGCTGTAGCAACAGGGTTCACCAAATAGCTCTAAAAATATTTATTAACAATAAGATAAAGACTAATGTTTTAATATATATTATATTTAATTATATAGCAATTCTCATCGCATTCAAAACCAAAACTTACATGAAATAAACAAGGAGATTTCAATCGTAGTTCCCCAACTTGTTCTGGTCCAACAGCGAGTTCTGTCTCAGGATCGACGACCTAAAACCAGTAAGATCAATAAAATTGTTTTTAATTAATAAAATCTAAAAACCCATCGATAATAATATAATAATATCTTTTGAATACAGCAATTTGTAAGGAAAAATCAATTATAATCATTTTGTGTAAGTACCTAGGTTCCATTCCGTGTAATTTCGTACTTTACTCGATAAAACGTTAACTTACATTATACTTTTACTTTTGCCACAGTGGTTGGTATATTATGCAGGTACCTACCTACATGTGCGCGGAGCCGCCGCACAGTGTTTTTGGAGAAATGGCAAAAACCGAAAATCTTTTTTTGGATTTTTTTTACCCACATTCTAGACGAAAGTCACTTGCGCCCGGTGAACATTTAGAAAATGGGTAAAATAATAAATCATTTTAAAATGGCACCACTTCTTCAGGTAACCTCACTTGCGGCCCAAAAAACTTTTACCCCTATTTTTACCAGTGTAAAAATAGTATATGATGCACTTTCAACACTTAATGTCCACATTGTCCATAGTCCAAAGATGGCTCCAAATATTGCTTTTACCTATATCGATGATTAACTCTGGGGTTAATGCTAGAAGCATTTCACTAGATTAATGAAATTACTGCCTATTTAATTTATAAGTAAAAATATTATTTTATAGTTTTTTACTCCAAGAAATCGATAAACTATCTCTATTTAGAATTTTGGCATAGGCACTTCTAGCATTAAGCCCCAGCATACAATAAAGAAAAACACAAGAAATCGCACGTGGGTGTGTTTCGTGATCCTAAAATCTCTCCATTCGGGCCTTCTAAGTTTCCAATACAAATACTTAGTTTTCCATCATTGCATTTCGATCAAATGGATTGGCAACATACAATGCAGGCAATCTAAGAGAGACAGCACTGTATTTGCTGTAATCTAATTTACTCTCTCGGGCATTCCTGGTGTGTATTATTTATTCTATGATACCTAGTTAAGAAAACGCAAAAAGATTTAAGACTTTTACCTTCCAATGAATCCAAGGGTAAATCTTTCCAACGGAATTTGGTATCCCCTCCGTGTTTCTACTCACTCCGCCTATCTCTGTCATGCCATATGCATTAGTCATGATTCCATTTGGTATTTGTTTCTGAAAATACAATGTCATTATTATCGTATGATATGTTTGACAAGGAATGAAATGGAAATACAATTTTTTTAAATTTCTATCTTTATTTTTAATCTTAGTTCATCGGAGCACCCTCCAATAAAATATCGGTAGAACAAAGACGGCTTTACCACCCGAGATTTTATGTTCTAAACATTAAAATAGTATATCTTTCAACAGACCTCTCCAAAAAAAAAGACCTGAAAAGATAAGTATAGAGCTGAAAATTTCGCGTTTTCGGTAACGTGAATTTCGTCATTTTATTGATGAAAATGGGAATTTTGCCATTTTCACTCGAATAACGCGAAATTTACAATTTTCGGGGATTGTTGCTTATAGTGTTGACGGGCTTTAATATTCAAAACTCCAGAATATGTAATGACAATGGTACTGTCATTCTTTTTTCCATAAAGATAATAATAATAATAGCCTACAATTATTAAAAACAAAAAATTTAATATGTATATACCACTTTTGTTGCAAAATACCAAAAGGGGAACATAACACCACTTTTGTTCCAAAATACCACCGCCTTTACTGAAAAACAACAATTTTCCAAAAAACAATACGAATTTCACCAAAAATAACGCGGAATTTTCAGGTCCCCTACCTATAAGACATTGCCAATCATTTTAACCATTCCCATAATAATCCTTTAATGTTCAATAAGCAAGGTAAATATTATAAACACATTCACTTTTTGGTTGGGTGAGCTTTCCAGTGATTCATCACACGCGCACTTGCTTAAAATGGCTTTAGCTATGCTTGTTGACCAACACTGAACATCCATGTACTTCCCAACCTTTCTTTCACCATCTCCTTCCCCTCCCACTTTCTTCGGTCAAACAGCATATCACAATTGGAGATATCATAGAAACAAAAAAGAGGTAATAACTATTTTTTTTTTTTTTTTTATATATTTATTTCTTGCTAAGGCAATCCCGATGAGTTTAAAAACTCATTTTAGGACGGGAGGAATTTACAATACATAAGTAGAAGATAGTACATACAATTTTACATTGACAGCAAAATATCAAAAATACAAGTTTCACAAACAAACAGAAATAATTTTATACCATTTTAAGTTAAATATCCTTAAATAGTATTCCTTTATACCATCATTTTGGGATTTTTTATTTTTCTGGATGGTTTTGTACATATCTGGAAGCGAATTATAAAGTGTGTAGGCAATGTAGTTTAAAGATTTTATTCCATATTTTGTAGTGTGTGTTTGGGGAATGCGGATTTTATTGTTATTTCGAGTATTGTGGTTGTGGATGTCTTGATTGTAAAGTGGCTTGACGTTAGTGTGAGTTGATTGTTGAGTAATTTGTAGGATGGTGCTGGTGATTTCACACTTAGGAAGGATCGTGATTGGAAGGATACCGGAAACTGAGTAGATGTCCCTGACATGAGTGTCCCATGAGAGTCCAAAAACATTTCTGAGGGCTCGGTTTTGAACCACCTGCAGATCAGCAATCAATTTCTTCGAGGCAAAGCCCCAGATACAGCAGAGATAGGAAATGTGTCAATGTACCATGGCGTAATATACTGCAGTTAGTAACGGAATGGGTAGTAATCCTTGAAGTCTATATAGCACACCAGTTATGGGGGTAATTTTCTCCTTTACATGATTTATGTGGAGATCCCACGAGAGTTGAGAATCTACTATAAGGCCCAAATATTTTGTTGTCGTTTTCTTTTCGAGGCAGTTGTCACCAATTTTGATATCGAGGCTGGAATTTTTCTTGTTGCCGAATGGTAAATAATGCGTTTTTTTTACGTTAAGGGTCAGTTTATTTATTCTCAACCAGGTTGTGAGATGGGAAACATCGGCATTCATTTCCATTTCAAGTTCCGCTAGGTTTTTTTTGTTATAAAAAATTACAGTATCGTCCGCATAAAGTTGAAGAGTTCCTTTAATGCCCCACTTTGTTATGTCATTAACATATATTAGAAATAGCAACGGTCAAAGAATTGATCCCTGTGGCACTCCACATGTTATTTCACCCAATTCACTCATTTCTCCACCCAGTTCTACTGCCGAAAAGCGATTTGATTGGTAAGATCTGAAAAGTTCCAGAGGAGTACCAACAATACCCAAATGTTTCAGTTTTTCGATCAATACGTTATGGTCCACCGTGTCAAACGCCTTCTTTAGATCAATAAATATTGCCGCTGTAAAATCTCCATGGTCAATATGTTTCTGCAGATTTGATATGAAATCGAAAGCTGCACATTGAGTGTTAGATCGTCGTCTGAAACCGTATTGTTTTGAGGTGAGAATTTTGTTTTGTTCGAGATATTTCAATAGTCTTTCTTTGATGACACATTCAAAAATTTTGGAGATAGCTGGAAGTATGGAGATTGGACGATAATTTTGGACATTTTTTTTACATTCGTCTTTATGTATAGGAATAATTTTTGCAACTTTTAGTTTGTCTGGAAAGATACCTTTTGACAGAGAGAGATTTATTAAGAATACGAGGTCATCCACAAGTTCCTCCTTGCAGTTTTTGAGAAGGAGAGAGGTTATACCATCGGAACCAGCTGCCGCTTTAGATTTGAGGTTGGATATGATCCGTAAGATTTCTGTTTTATTTGTCCTGATCATGTTAAAAGATTGTTTTGCTTGAGGTGCCGTGTAGATGGTATTTAAATCAGTTTTTGAAGTTTTTATGACTGATGCGAGACTCTCCCCAACTGAGAGAAAATATGTGTTGAAAGCGGTTGTAATCTCCTTTGGTTCTTTTACTTCTTCGTCATTTATGACTAGCAATTTACAAGCTATTGTTGGGTTTCGGGAGCTATTTGATATAATGGAGTTAATTGTTTTCCATGTTCGTTGTGGCTTATTCATGTTTTCATTAAACAAATTCGTATAATACTTAGTTTTAATATATCTTCTATAGTTGGTGACAGTATTACGAGCTTTATTTTTTCTGTTGTCAAAGGAATACTTCCTTGATTTCGTTTCCAAAGTTTAAATATGCTATTTCGTTTTTTAATCAGCCTATCAAGTTCTGCATCAAACCATGGAGTATTGTTAGGTCTTTTGTCTCCTATATTAGTTTTTAGTTTTGTTTTACACGAATTCATAACATTTTGGAGATAGTCAGCGAAGTTATTATAATTTTTGTTTACATCATCAGACGAATGGGTAAATTTACAAGTTTTAAGTGTGTTATTTAATTTTTTGATAATTTATTTTGTAAGCATTTGATAGGTTTCTTGCGGATCTGTTATTGGGGAGGTTTTTTAGGGAATTTTCATAATCCAATATAAGTATATTATGGTCACTAAGGGGATCATCAATATTTGAGATTTTTCCGGAACTATTTGTCCTATTTGTAATAATGTGATCTATTAGCGAGCTGGTGTTGTTAGTTACTCTTGTGGGAAATATTGTGTTACATACATAAAAGTTATACGATTTCAAGGTGTGAATATATTTCAGTGCAATATCAGTGTCTTTTGAAATATCGATATTGAAATCTCCAATAAGTAATGTGTCTTGTTTGTTTTTATTTAATATTATTTCTAAAGAGTCAAAGAAGTCTGTTATATTTGAGTTCGGCTTACGGTAAAAAACATACAGATTTAGAGGTTTAATATTTTTTGCCGTAATCCTAATTCCTAGAAAGGTATTTTCACTGCCGCATTCTTCGATTTTTTATTGTCGAGTGTATTATGCATGTAAATGGCGACTCCTCCTCCTCTGTCCATCTCACGGGAAGCAAAATTTCCAGAGTAGTCGGCAATATTGAAAAAAGTTTCCTCTCCTTTACGTAGCCAGGTTTCCGTGATTACGAGAATATGAACTGTTTCTGAAATGTTTTTTTAGAGTTTCTTCAATTTCGTCAATTTTGTTTCTAATGCTTCTAGCATTCATGTACATAATACGCATACAGGAGCTTTTAGTGATATATTCTTGTATATTGAAACATTTTTTTTCCTTGAAGTTGCCTTTAGCAGTGTCCCACGTAGTCTATCCTTTCTCTGAAGCGCTCATCCATCAGCTTCCAGAGTGGGCAATCTGGATTTGTTGCCCGGTGGGTTCTTGAAATTCCGGTGCAATTTGAGCACGTTGGTTCTTTCGCCTTGTTGGGACATGTGTCATATTTATGACTTTCTCCACAGTGAAAGCAAGTTATCTTCTCTGTACAAAAACGTTGGGTGTGACCAAAACCCAGGCATTGGTAGCATTGCATCACCAGTGATTGATCTTCTACTACAAGACGTTGATATCCTACGTTTACTCGTCCAGCATTTATCAAAGATTTCCAATTTTTTGGTGACGCTTCAAGGACAACGTTGCACAGTAGTTTGTTCCTATGATTTTTTTTATATTTAATTCTGAGTTTTTGTTTGAAGTCTAGTTCACATCCTTTATTTTGGGATTCTAGAGACTTCAATAGGTCTTCATCAGAAGCACCTTTAATCAGCCCTTTTATAATTACTAGCGGTTCGAGTTGCTTACCATCAGTCACTGTTATTTGTCCCTGGAGTCCTTTGCTAAGTTCCGCTTTGAAGTTGTTTTTGTCTTGTAGTGAGGCCATTTTAAAGATTAATTTGTCGCTGTTAGTTTTTCGCATACCCGCAACACCAATACCAAGAGATCTAACATCAACATGCGTTTTTATCAGTTGGTCCAAGTAATCAGAATTTTTTCCCGGATCATCAGAGCTGATCACTACAGCATGACTCTGTTGAGTTATTTTTTATCGTTTTCCATAACTAACTTAAAAGGTTCACTTTCTTATAAAAGATTAAAATGGTTAAGATCTGGTACAATTGTCACATCTATGAACCCTGTGTTATCCGCAGGCTGAACTATCAAGGGTGTCGTATTATTGTCGTATATAGAAAATAGCGGGACTTATTCCCGTAGTGTGGTCACTTCCTGCATGCTTTCGTCAGCGACTGAGTTGGCACTCATTAGACAGATACGGCATAAAATCCACGCAGTATTAGTCGAGATGACTAAGTTTAGTATTCTAGGGTTAATATGTTAATTTAAAGAAATAAAGAATCAATTGTTATCTTTAATACTTAAATCTCGGTACAATCCAAGAAAAGATGTAAATATTTTTATCTTGTTTTATATTTTTTCTTCATTGGGTGACGATGATAGTATATAATATTATCTCCCCTTGTGTATTTAATAAAACGGATGAATTTCGTGGTCTTATGGTTAATGTGTTTGACTTTGAGACGAACGCCAATAATTTCGATGTTGTTATGTTCATATGTTTGTTTGCTCTTATACGTTATAGAGGGCTTTACGGCTATCGCAAGGAAAATTGACAAATATCTATTTTTAAAAATGAATAATTGTCTGTGTGTCCTCGATTTTCTCGAAAATTACTTGGCTGGTTTCGATGAAAATTGGCACAGTTTTTTCTTATTATTACTGGAAAGGTTTATAGAGTAGTTTGAATGAAATCCAACGGGTAAAACTGTTGCTATAACGTTTTAAAATTAGAATAAAAAAATAATGAACCCGCGACGTTATATAGAGGTTAACCCACAGATATACCAATCTGGTTAGCCGCAGATTACATATTCAAAAAAACACAAGTAGGTACCTACTTAAAACTTTATTATTTAGATACATTTAGAAAAAATAAATTTTTGAAAAGAAATAAAATTTGCAAAATAAAATTTCTTTGTTAAGATATAGTAATAGTCGTCATAAGGCATTATTTAGCTGTCAAATTAATTATGGCAGCCAAACGAAAAGCAAGAATTCACAACTTCATAACTTTATTCCAAAAAAAAACCCCGATCAAGGCCGGGTACACATCAGCTAGTAAACAATATAAAATAGCTTGCTCTTTTTATTTGTGAAGCGTTCGTACTTATTTAGCGTTATCCGGATAGTTTCATCTCACGTCAAATGACAGCAGCTCCCCCGATAGGACAAAACACAGCAAAAACAAAACGCCGCAACGAAACTTACTTATCTCTTCGGTTCTTGTTCGCGTCGCAATAGCCATCGCGGGAAGTGTGCTGCGTGTTTCATTTATCTTTATTTTTTGCAACGCATCCTCTCTCCTCGCTTAGCGCGGCTCCTGCAGCTGCTAGGGCGGTGCGGCTTTCCCGCATATAACGACCAATCATCCCCTAGTATGGTGACCAAATTTAAGGGATGCATATGGAATATTGCCAGTTTTAAGAAATATGTAACTTACCATCACGCCGTTTCACAGCAAAGACAGAGAAGATTGACCGTAACACAACTATATTTCGGTAAACGCTCCTTGTTTCAATCACATTCATACAACGTCTAATAAATACTCTTCTGTTATTATGACTCTTAAAATACCTCGAATACAGTATTTGATTTACTTGATCTTGTCATGTTTTCTTTAGGCGTCGTCGACTTTTTCTTCCGATAACTTTCCGGTCATATTTGTATATTGTCATGTATTCATATTTGTTATTAATGTCAGTATTGACTTAGTGGATATTGCACTAATTATTTTTTATTTATTCTGTTACTGTGTATTTTTAGTTTTTGGTGCAGTTTTTTTTTTCTTTTTAATTTTGGTGCAGTTTTTTCTTTTTCAAATGTAACTTAACTGATTTTCGTGTGTAACTTAACTATAGTGAAAGTTTTCTATTTTTTATATGTGATTTTAAAATTATGTATCTGTATAAAAAAGCCCATGAGCGTTAAAAAAATAAATAAATACTGTAATGTGTTTTGCACCTGTGTGACTATTATAAGTAACTAAATATGTAAAAGCCCATATAGGGCGTATATAATATAAAAAAATAAGTAAATATGTTCTCGAGAATGATAGCATTGCTATCGAAACATGTAGAGATATTTATTTATTTTTATGAAAGAGGTGTAAAAAAAGTATATTTTTAAATATTTAATTAATAATGACGCCACAAAGTTACCAATCGTTTGAAGAAATTATAAATAGAATCCAAATTATTTCGATTATGAAATATAAACGTCACCCTATGTAGCAACACCAAAATCTCCAAATCCCTTTCTCCTAGCGCCAGTGGCGGAATGTAGACATTTTTATCTGCCCCCAATAAATTGTTTCGTATATTTTGTGCAAAGCCCCCCACGCTCATCGCTCAAGAACGGATTAGCTTTGAACGGATTCTTTGACAAAGGAAATTTTCTTACGTTTTATTAAACTGACTGAACTATAATTCTCCATCGTACTGTTTATGTACTGAGTGAAATAAAAGCATTAACCACAAGAAAGTTAGAATGGATTTTAATAAAATACGGCTTGCATTATTCGAGCGAATTCAAAAAATTTGTACCCACAAATAACGCAGAAAGGAGTTTTTTTTGTGCCTATGGCTTTTACGCTTGAAGGGTTTTCTTGGGCATAGACGACGGAGAAAGGGAAGGAGAACTTATTTTGATAAATACTTTGTTCGAATAACATATTTAAATATTGCGATTAAGTTTAAATAGATATTCGTAGGTGTTATAAGTGGAAAAAATATGGGCATTGACGACTGACTAAATAAATATGATAATATATTTTTATTCCTCTCTTGATCATTACAAGTTGTAGCATAAATTGAATGTATTCTGGTAATTTGTAATGATATTAGGCTATAAATATTACTAATCAATGCAGCCGTGTAGTCATATTTTTCACTGTTCTGAAACTATTTTTTTTTCTTTGTTGAAGGTTTATTTTTTCCATGTCTTTCGAAATGTTAATAAAATATCAGATTCATTTCATACAGTATTAAGGAACGTCCTAGAATTTAGCTCACGCTCCGTCAATCAATCAAACAAATGATCATATTGTCAAATACGAGATCATTGATGCAAAAACCATGATGGCATTCCATTTTCACCGAACAAACAATCCCCCATAATAACACACCGAAACAAAGATTGAAGACGGGCAAGTGATGCAGAATTGCGATATTTATTGTTAGGTGTAAACACGGAACCCCCGGTAGCTGTCAGTCACGTGACACGCCCCTGGCGCCGGGACGCGACCAGGCATTAGACACACCTGATGCCTCATTTCAGAAGAATAAATCTCTTGTTTTCTCACATATTACTTTATGTACTTTTTTGTGTGACATAATTTTTTTACCGTCTGATAAAGTGAGAAAGTAAAACTAAATTTGCATTTAAAAAATTTTTACGACAACAAATTAAATTTAAAAAAATAACCATCGTGCTCTTGTATTATGTCTAATTCCAGATTGCAAACTGACCTTTAATCAAAGAATTAAAATAAAATATACTTTGTATTCACCACTCATGTTTCCAAAGCAATGCTTTCTTAATCAGGAGTATATATAATACTAAAAATAATAATGTCAAGTATAGACTAATGATAATAATTAGAAAACAATAATGTAAGAATAGACAAATTATAAACATAAACAAAAATTGATTTATGTGAGTAAGTTATTATAAAAAAATATTATTAAACATTGAATAACAAATTTGTATTAGAAATTAAAAAAAAAAAAAACAATTTTTATTATTAATATTATTATGAAAATAAATTCAAGAAATAGCTATTTAAAAAAATTATATTATTTATTAAATTTAATTCACAATTACCGCTTTTCCTGATTTCCAAAATTTCGAATTTGTCTAATTGTAAACCGGTTGTATTTGTATGTAAAAATTTTAAAACCCTTATTTATATCAAATGAATGATTGGTTTCTAAAATATGATTTGCATATTCAGAACAATTGTTATTATTTAAACACCTAAGGTGTTCCTTAACTCTAACAATGAAATTTCCAGAAGTCTTTCCCATATTAATATATATATATATCTATATATACGAGTGATTTTAATTTAATTTTTTAATTTTTGTTTAATTTTTTTGTTTAATTTTTGTTTTATGTGTGATGTATCACCTTATGCTACTGTCTTATAATTATTTAACTTTTTTATTTTAAACTCTTGTACATATTTTGTATACTTTTTATAACTATTGCATGTATATTTTATATGGAATGTGTGGGACTGCACTAACCTCCCCACATACCGGAATAAACATTTATTATTATTATTATTATTATATATATATATGACCTTCAATCACCTAATAATATTGGTGTGTATGTATACATTATACATAAAAATAAACTATGTATTACCAGTCATGATTCACATGTAATACGTAAATTTTCGACAAATTTATCATATTCCCAACATAAATAAAGGAATTTGAAAATAAGAATTCCAACGACAACAACTGTCAGATAAAACTATAGATTCATTGAGATTATTGTGGATAAATATGTTTGTCACTAGTTTTGAATCACTAGTTATGTCTTATAAGCAAGTCGCTTGCTATATTAGTCTTAGATGCGAGGAACTTTTTTTTTCTTTTTTTATGTGATCCACACAAGAGTCTCAACTACTCACAACAGTCTGGAGCCAGTGAGACTATGGCATCTCCAATTGGGGAATGTTGTCAGCCTGAAGGTATTAAGGAGGGAAATGAGATGGGAAGAAGGCCTGGCTATTCAGATATATTTATCGTTTCGATTCTGAATGGTGGTCTTTCACCAGGGCGATACTGACAGTATCTGCCACTCTAGAACGTGCCGCAAATATACCGCATATGATTATAAATGAATAAATTGTGAAATAACATAAATTGAATCGAATAAAATTTACTTGCTCACGCCGGGATTTTAACCTGCGACCTCCGGATTCGTAGCCAAGGATTGCAACCACTCAACCACGGAGACCGTCAAATCAATTAATCAAGTCTGAATTAGTTAGTTCATAGATCACATGTTATAAATCCTAGCTGTAGGCCATTAGTGATACATTTTAGAGGTAAGTTTTTAGATATATGTCTAAGCGATAAGTTATAGGTTAGATACATTGTGTTGTAAAGCGCGCTTGAGGTGATTTTCTTACGAAAACGGTGCTATAGAAATAATATTTTTATTTTTATGATTAGTATTTACCCAGTCCCTCAAAAGGTTATAAAAAACAAGGAGCAATCGTACAACATACGACCATATTATATTTAACATCAACTACTAACAATTAAAAAATCTAGAGATTTTTTTTAAACTTTTAAATATTATAAAGGATGAAAGTTTTTTAATCCCTGCAAAGATGTAGGTAATAAATTAATAACCACATCATTAAGCATCACATTTATATGTGTCAGTCTGAATATTCCAGTTTGATGGCAAATAAATTAATTACGAAAAAATTATCATTTAAATACGGGGAAACACATTATAAATGTAAAAACCTCAAAGAAGAAAGAATTTGAATTATTTTCTAACTAAATCAGTTGTTACCGATAATAAATCATTATTTTTAAAAACCCGTACAAATTGGAACGGGGGGGGGGGAGTAAATAAAATATTATAAATAAATCATCACCATGTGGATTAACCGCTATTTTAAAATGGCCTTGAACGCCGAAACAGCTGTCACAATAATAAAATCTAAAAATACTTTCAGAACTTAAATATAACATTTCAAAATTGATTGACAATAAATTTAAAAAAAAGTAAAATAGAGTTCTACAAATTAAACACAACCACAATAAATAATTTTTAGCAAATAAACAAGTGAAACGAGGTTTTTTTAAACCACAATGTGACCTTAATATTTCAAAATGTGATAAACCATACGAGCTCATAAATTTATTTTTTATTAGTACCGGTACAAAGTTCATGTTCCCGTGTAGTGAGGTAAAAAATACATCAAATTTGAAAACCTATTTGACATAATTCATCTTAAAAGGTTGATACTTCGTTATTCAGGAGACATACAACAAAGCACGTGATCTTACCATCATTACAAATCTTGTCGTTTTCATTTTAAAACCTAACTCAAAGCATGGACCTACGTACGTGGAACACCGTTTTGAAATTTGTTTCCCTTCACGGAGGGGACCTGCAAACCCTTTCTGAATTATGATTCCACTTGATAAATGGCCCCCTATCGATATTAAATAAATATATTGAATTCTCCGGTCCAACATGGGATCCGGAACAGGCCAATCTCTGCAGCTTCATGTATTATTTACGATTTATGGAAATATTGGTTGGGGTGGTCGGTTTCACTACGAATTCTCTAGGGATAGTTTACGCGGAATCTCGTTGATATATTCATTCGTATTTTACCCGTTAATGCATTTTTTTGATTTATGTACGGCATTATTTTTTTATTCACGAAACGCGAGAGGAGCGAGACAAATGATTTTACGATATATAAAGCGCTTATTGCATGTTTATACAGGAACATTAGTAATCACATCAACATTTTATGTGGGATCACTTGCTTTGAACATATTGCAAAGTTGTTTGAGGAACACCCATTCAAATCTATCAAAGTTTATCATCAAACCTATTCATCTGATCTGAAAATGCATACACATTTTACTTAGATACTTTTTTTTCATTTACATGGTATTATTTTTTAATTGTTTGTTTTTTGTCTTTATTGTTCCGTGTTTTACAGTTTTATCTTTATATATATAAATCAATGTAAATTTGTTTGTTTTTTGTCCTTTATGTGTGGCTATATTAAGTATAGGGAATGTTTGAAATTTTCAAAATATCTTCTTTCCACCCTCGCGAAGGTTTCTGGATTATTACAACCACATGGAAATACACCCGAATAGCTATTTTACCATGATAAAAACTCTTAAGAAACTATCAACCATGTCGGACTTTGAGAATGAAATTTTGCAAACCATAGATAGTTTTAATTAAAATTCAATTTTCGAATAAACTGTTAATAATGAATTTAATTGAAGTACTTACCTTAATTGAATATGCTTTGAATAAAGCAAGAATTATGGGTACTTTAAATAGGTATAATGTTTGGTACCAAATTTGACGATTTTTCTTAAACAAAATTTTCAAATAAACTCTTTAAACGAATCAATTTTTACCGGCAGTTTGTTTGTTTTCGTGTATGTATTCAATGTTCGTAGGTGTATCCGCTATAGACTAAAAAACTACTGGACCAATTTACGCGCAGTTTTTTGCTAAATGATCCGTGTTGTCCGGAGAAGGCTTATAGGTAGGGGTAGAGGTAGGGGTAGGGGTAGGGCAGGGGTAGGGGTAGGGGTAGGGGTGAGGTAGGGTGGGGGTGTGAGGGTGGGGATGGGGGTAGGGGTGGGGGTGGGGTGGGGGTAGGGGTGGGGGTGGGGGTGGGGTGAGGGGTGGGGGTAGGGGTAGGGAATTGGGGGAGTGGTAGGGGTAAGGGTAATGGTATCATATCACAACCCAAAAGTTTACTCAAAACCATTCATAACCCCGAGCAACGCCGAGTACTTCATCTAGTAACAAAATAATAATTATGTACCCCTACTAACTAACACGTTTTAACTACCTAATACTTCTTTCCATTGGTTTATACGTTGTGATTGTATTCTCGGAAAAATGTGCTCAAATATAATACCTTAATTTTTCTAGATAATGAAATTGTTTGAAATCTTTTAGGTTTCTCTTTTATTATAACTAATCCAACTACAAGCATGTTACTTATAGTTGAACGAACAAATGAGGATATATTTCCAAAGGGAAATTCTTTCAGGGCCTCAAAAAAAAATATTGTAAAAACGGAAAATAATATCGTTGTGAAAACATTATCATGGCGGCCTCCATGGTCGAGGGGTAAGGCTCTCGACTACAAATCCGAAGGTCGCGGGTTCAAATCCCGGCATGCGCAAGTAAATTTCATTTAATTAATTTGTGCTGTTCCACAATTAATTTAAAAATAGTATGTAGTATATTTGCGCACGTTCTAGAGTGGAAGATACTCTCAGTATCGCCCTGGTAAAAGACCACCATTCGGAATTGAAACGTTGCTTGAAATGGCTTTTAGCCGTGTTTGGTGACAAGATCTGAATAGTCAGGTATTTCCTCCCCTACGTCTTCAATTTCTCCTTCCCCCCAATACCTTCAGCTACACAACATTCCCCAATTAAGGATGCCATAATCTCACTGCCTCCAGACGGTTGGGAACAGTTGCGACTTTTGTGGGGTATTCTTATAATTTTTTTTTTTTAAATCATTATTTTCTATATTTTGACATCTATATCAAAGCGTAAAATACAATTTGCTGTAAAAATAACAAAACAATATGTAATATTTACTCCGAAAACAGTTTTAATCAATTATTGCCAACATTTTGCATGAGTGGAATAAGTGGACATTAGAAATATAGGCCTCGAAATTTATCAGATAAAAGAATAAAAAGGGATGTATTCTACAAGCATAAAAAAATACTTGGTTAACATGAACTTCTATGCCCCTTGGCAATAAGAACATACAGGGCAGCTATATTCATGCTTCTAGTTACCAGGAAAAAATGGGTGAGTGAAAAATTTCCCAACAAATGTCTGAGTTTTTAAGCCTAAGTAGGAATTGACGTCCCCGAACACTTTTGAATTTGAATTTTCACCCCAAAACATCACGTAAAAGCAAAAAATTTAAGCTCAATCAATCAAATGGAGGCGGCGGACCCGGACCGTTCAGTCAATCCCGAATACGTCGGAAAAAACGGAACGGCGACTTGCTAACGGCGAGAAAGCCGCAAGCCGCCCCCAAACCTCATGAATTCTTCAAAAGCAATTTGGAGGTCAAACGCCCTAAAAGACTAGACGTATTTTCGACATTAACGACAGGGTGGCGCTCGGCAGAATAATTATTATTGCAATAGCTTACGCCGGAATACACAAGACAGCTAAATAAAAATTCTCGATGGGTGTTTTGCAGGCAGAATAATATTGCGAATCAAATTAGCATGAAGTAAGTCAGGGCTGTAGGGGAAACCGCACGCTGCGTCGCTGAGATATGGAGAAACCTAGAAATTACTTTTTCTTTCAGTATTCGGGATAATATTATGGTATTTGGTTAGTTCTTATTGGTATTTATCATTTCACTATACGTAATATCGCTTCTCTAATTGAAAAATATAAAATATCGAAGAAAATATTTGTGAAAATTTCGTTGGAATGAAATTTCAAAGCTCCATAGCTCATGATGAAAATTAAGTTATGAAATATAACATAATACAACATACGCATTATTACATTTTTTTTCATAAATTTGAATGAGAACTCATCTAGTCCCTGTTTGTGGGTAATATAAACAATTAAATATTTTATTAAATAAATTAATTTAAAAATATACTTAGTATTCACCACTTTATATGTCCACATGTTTCGTAAGCGATGCTTTCATCGTTAGGAATACATATATAGTATTAATATATAATATTATATATATTAATTATTAGGGATATAGTATTAATATATCCCTGACGATGAAAGCATCGCTTCCGAAACATGTAAATATCAACGTATATTTGTAAAGTGGTGAATACTAAGTATATTTTAAAATTAATTTATTTATAATGACACCATAAATTGAATACCAATCGTTTGAAGAAATTATAAATATTTTATTGTTTATCCCGATGAGAGGAGCTTTGTTTCTAAAACATGTAGATATTTACACATTAAATACTCTGGTTTAAACAAAGTAATTGTTATTAATGAAAAATATTTTTTATTAATTTCTATATATTTTTGACATTTTAAAGTGAGGTATAAATTTAAAAAAAAATACATATACGAGTATATATACTATAGTCCTCCTCACTAGGAGATCTTGTGCTGAGGCGAACAAGGTTTTAAATAAGGGGGTTTCAGCGATTACTGTATTTCAACTTCAAAGATTGGGTAGGGTATTTTCAGTAACTTCTATGACGCTGTTTTAAGATTAACCAGTCAGTTCTTCTTCTGTCAATTCCCTGAGTCAAGTTTCGCTAGGCTCAATGCAATTACTGATTGAATTACTTTAGGAATTAAGAAAATTAATTTAGGAATATTGTTTATCCCGATGAGGGGAGCTTTGATTCTGAAATATGTAGACATTAACATATTAAATACGGTAGTTCAAGAGAAGTTATTGTTATAAATTAAATTAAATATTAATTATGAGACACATGAAATTATGGTTATGTTTATGTTACAGGATACTATGTTAGCAATACTGTATTCTTGTGAACCGGAGAATTAATAGCAATAATGTTACAACATTCATACATTTTTATGTTATAGAAAAGTCATACAAAAGTGTTTATATTGTTACCATTTTTTTTATTAAACCACGGTTTATTTTTTACGTACCTCCCTAATCACTGTATTGTTATTTGATATGTTCAAGCCGTTAATCATACTACAGATATCAATAATGTTTCAACAAATATATTCTTACGTTATAGTATCGTCACAGAAACGTGTATATACTGTTACCGTCTTACTGTTATCCTCTTCGTACCTTTTTTCATTTCCTATGTTCAAATAGTAAGATATACTATGTAAAACTCTATGTAAGAGCCCTATGGGCGTTTATTAAATAACATCTATATATATAAAAATCAATGTAAGTTTGTAACTTTGTTTGTTTGTCCTCGATGTTCACTGGACCGGTTTCGCTGAAAATAGTGCAGTTTGTTTTAATTAGTGCCAGGAAGGTTTAGAAAGTAGTTTGAATGAAATCCAATACATAAACTGTTGCTATAACGTTTTATAATTAGTATGAAAAACATTGAACCCGCCATATTCTATTGAGAATAGCCTATAGATATTCCACTCTGGTTAGCCACAGATTACATATTCAAAAGAAGAAGGTTTGTTTGCGAAGAATATTTTCAAAATTGAAAACACAAGTAGGTACCTAATTAAGAACTTTATGATTTATATATATTTTGAAAAAAATAAACGTTTGGAATGAAATAAAATATATTCAAATGAATGTTTCTTTATTTGGAGATAGTTATTTTCGCTGTCAAATCAATTATTGTACCTAGTAAGGCCGGGTACACATCATCTATTTATTTATAAATTTATTATGCGAAGCGTGCAAATAATTAAATAATTGAATTTCCTGGTAAAATAAAATTGACAATCACAAACACAATGGAACAAATTATATCGTGGGATTACTGGCAAAAAGCCTCAACTCTAAAATCGCTGTTTTAAAAAATTAGGCATTTAGGTTTTGTACCAACTTTAATATTCTTTATCAAATTCTATAATATTATTACAATGCGATTTTTCCGGTAAAAAAAATATTCGCTTTGATTCTTTGAAAAATATTTTGTGATTTGTAGCTTGTAACTGATTTTTTTTTTTTTAAATTCAGACATTTTAAAATTAATACGACTTTGTGTGTTCTGTCGGTTTATAGACTGCAAAGAACTTCATAATGTTGCATTAATATTTCAAAACGTTAAATTTCTGAGTTAACGCTTTTTGCCACCATACCCACGATATGCAGCATACCGTAATACTTGTATAAATCGAGACATTTATTCATCCGCCTAGGCTTTGGTAGTTAAGTCTAGAGTCTACAATACGGGGTGTTAACTCGGTCGGGGGTAGGGTTGACATTTGTATGTCACCTGTCTTAGCTTTCTATTATTAGTTCACCACCCAACACCCGTTCGCAGTGTTTGCATGCGGGCAGACGTACAGGCACAGTGTACTAACTCTGAAAGGTGACTTGACGAGTCTGAATAATACTAAATACCGCCACACCCCTATCCTCAACCCTCGACGAATTAAAATGGTAATAGGGGCATACCTCAAATTACAGAAATTAATAACAGATGGTAATAAGTGTTCAGTCTGTTGTTATAGAAAGCGCGTTTTGCAAGGTTTGGAATGTGTTTTAATTAATTTTCTGATGAACTCGAGATATGGGTGTAAGTATTTTGATAATGAACCGTAACGTATCGAAAAGAGCTTTTTTAATCTGGTATATCATAGTAATGAGTTTTTGGTTTTTTCATGTTTTTGTTACCGTTCGTTTTTTTATGTCTATACCTATCGCACATGATTTCCAATTATTTCCAATAGTCCTGAGCCAGTGGAATTACGGTATCCCCTGGGATATACCATGAAGCTGAAGGGAGTGGAAAAGAGAAGAAGATGGTTAAGATCAAGGTTGAAAGGTTTCTCG
>JAHDVE020012448.1:0-82747 GCA_022606495.2 Halesus radiatus
AAGATTCAGCTGTCATGAAGAGCCCTGTCGAAGTAATAGCTTACGTTGACAAAAGGGAAAAAATGACGAAAATGGTGTTAGGGGATCAACAAACGCAGTACCTACGTCTTTGGAATAAATATGTCTTTTAAGTAAGTGCTCAAATAAATAAACCTTATCATTTTCCTCAATAAATAAAGGTAACAAAGGAGCTTAATAACTTACAAAGCGTTACCATATTGTTTGCTCTTTAAGGCGACACTTCGTGCGTAAGAAAGCGGTGTCCATTCTGCCTGCAGTCGGTTTGTTAGTACAATAATAAACTCTATTTCAGAATGAGACGTTACTGCACTGCTAATGTTGGGAAATGTTTCCAACAATGCAAATACGTTCAGTGTGTTTTGACTACAGTCGTGTTCGCATGCTATAGGGTGCATCACTTTGGTTATTGTTTTACAAGAAAATTCCTTATTGTCTTAATTGACTTAACCATTTCCCATATAACTACTACTAAAATTCAACATGCAAACGCCAAATCTAAGTATGTTGTTAGTTGTAGACATTTAAGGGTATTATTTAAGTTATTTTATATTTTCTTATTCTGCAAAGTAGTACGTCTTACCCATGAACAGAAAACCTATTGAATTAAATTATTGAGTACTAGAAACCCTATTGAAGTTCTTTGTTTCCACCTTTCTTTATAAACAAACCTATTTCTGGCTGTTATCCATCACTGGCGATATATGTATTTCCACTTTACTGCTTTTTATCGAAAAAGGAGAGAGCGAAAATGTGTCAATACAGAGAACAACAACAGCGGCTATTTTAGGTAATGGGGAAAGAAGGATTCTGTTTGATTGAAATTTTATAGTGGAAGTTTTGCATTTCAGCTCATCCAACAGTGGCAGTTTTTTTTTCTAAATATTTATAAACGCCCTGATGGGCTTTCACATATTTTAACATCTTAATTTTAAAAATAAAACAATAACTTTGTTATTGGCCTAAATCAAAACTATTTTCAATTCAATCATGTTTTTTATCAAAAAAAAGATGGCTTGGCTATGGGCGCCTAATAATAATAAAATGAATAATAATAATCAACAGTACCAAAGGGGTACAATCTTAAATATCAATAACTATTCTCAAAAAAGCATTAAAAACCTTCCGTCAGATATTAAACCAGCATTTTACATAGACAGCATAGGTAAATTTTTAATTAATGGTAAAGATAAAGAAGACATTTTAGGCTACTCGGGCATTTATTCACTTCAATGCATTGATTACCCGGCGATCTGTGTAGGCAAAACGTCGCGTAATGTTAATATCCGGGTAAAAGAACACTTAAGATATCTAAATAATAATGGGTTCTCCGAATTTGCCAACCATCTCTTAGAAACATACCACAAATTCCATAAAAACACAAGCACTAGTTTACTGCATAAAAATGGAACAGGCATTCGACTAGATAACTTAGAAGCGTTAGAAATAAGGAAAGCCAAAAACACTAATAGTAGACTCACAAATAATGAAATAAATTTAAATAAATGTCCAATTCTTAAATTATTCCCAATAAATAAAATACACACCCTTCCCGGTCGCCTATTTTTACAAATCTATAACACATGTGTATCTTAGTTCATAGTTTTGTTGTATACTGCCCTGAAGAAGCTTCGGTAGTAGCGAAACCAGATTGGCAAAAGTATAAATAAAAGTGATCTAAACAAAGTTATTTTTTTATTTTTTAAATTATAATGTCAGATCACCAAATTATTTAATATTTTTACATGGGTTTTTGTACGATTCAGAAAGAAGAAAAAGTAAATTTTTAAAGTTATCAAAAAAAAAGAAAATGGTATATAGTGAGTATATAAGTATAACCAGTTTATTATATACATATATAAGTGCATGACACATGGAAGTTAAAAAGGGAAATGTTTTAAGTTGCAGATAATATATGTATTTATTTAAAATTAAAATAAAAATATTAATAGTTTGATGCACATGATACATAATATACTCGTACAAGTGCATGATATAATATAATTTGAGTGCATGAAATAGTGAAAAACCCAATGTGTTTTAATATTTCAGATGACATAAAAATGTATGTAATACATAATATGAAACTGCATAACACCTAATATAGTGCATGAAAAAAGAAGTATAAGTTTTCGAATTGATCTTAAAAGGATATTGTAGAATAAAAATATACAATAGCTCCTATGCGATGCTCTTATAATAGTTGCAAAGTAAAAATATGATTCAGGTATCTTTTAAACGTGGATAAACTTACATTAAATATGTCAATGCTATAGATGAAGTTGTTTCCAAGTGTATGTAGGCGAGAAATGGATGCATGTATTTGGTATTTAGTCCCGGAATTATTGTTGCAGAATAAAATGTTCTGCCGAGTAGGTCGATGAGGTATTTTGAAGTTGATTAGTTGTTTGTAGGAAATCACAGCAGACTAATACGGAGTAAATAATTAGAAATAAAATAGTTAAGTGAGTTATTTTGCTTCTGTTTTCTAGGGTATGTATTTTGAATGTATTTAGTACGAATGTATAGTTTTGCTATGTGTAGTTTGAAGTTAATAAAGCGTTCAAAATGTGCGCTGCACGTGTTAAATATATATATTTTTTTTTATATAAATGTGTATTGCTACTACACTATTGAATTGTATTCTTATAACGACAAATATACAACATACATATCAAAATCTGTGATGGTTCTAATTATAAATCCCAGTGTCTTCATACCTTTGTTAGTTATTTGTTGTACATGATTTACAAAATTTAATTGTGTTTCAAACAAAACTCCGAGATCCCTAATTTCGTTGACTTTTTCCAAGATTTTGTTGTCTATAGTGCAGTTAAATGATAACGGGGTTTTGATTCGATAAAATTTTAGCGTCTTACATTTATCAAAGTTGAGAAATAATTGTTAGCGAATCAACACTTGTGTAATTTGTCGATGATTAACTGTAAAATTAGGCAGTCGCAAATATTGAATATTTCTTTGTGTAATTTGATATCATCGGGTAAAAGCAGAAGTTTTGAATCCAACCCTTATTAACCACCCTATGACTATGAATATACGTGATAGGCAAACTTTGATTGTACCATTCTGCGCTATCCCGTATCACGTACGCGCTTGAGAAAAAATAATATGTCTCGTAACTACAAACCGTAATGACCACGCGCGCGTCCAAACAACACGGGACATCAAGTCTAAGCAAGTAGTTCTCCAAGGACAGGCGAAGCGTGCGGTCGCTTGTTTGACAAAATATTATCAGGTATGAGTATGACTAACATTGTATTTATAATCTAGACCAAAATAATAAGTGATTATTTTTTGCCTATTTTTCAGAAAATTACCTGAAGGTAGCGCGGTTAAATAAGTTATTTTTGTATGAAAAAAAGCGTTTCTGCTATCAAACATTGAGTCTAGTCTATAAAAAAAATGCAAAGTGGCAATTTTGCTTCCATAATTATGATAATGTTGTCATGTTAACGGAATACTACTAATCTTAGACATAAAAATAATACTACTATTATTTTCTGCAAACAGTGGGTATATTATAGACCTATCATTTTCAGGCACGCGTATTTAAACGTGCCTAACGTGGCTTTGTACCAAAAAGTAGTCAAGCTGAGTCGGCTTAGCGCGTTTTTATCTTGGAGCCTATTCAACTTTCACTGGGTAAAGTCGCCTAAAAGTGGATGCTGATAATAATGTGTTTTGTCGCCTCCGTTGCGATCTATTTCTGGGCGAGATTGCTTCACGTACGATTGATATCGACGTCTGATTGGAAACGTGCCCGGCTGTATTGCGTGTTCACCGCACAAAAGAAAGGTGTAGCATTCGACTACCGGGCTATTGGCGTTCTGATGCCTGGTAGCCAACATTAACAACGAGCTTTGCGATAACAGTTACTACCGTTTAGCATTAATGTGGAATTTCCGACAAAAACTAAATCTACTAAATAAACTGTTTAAATTGGGGGACGATCGTGAAACTCGACTATTTTGTGATGTTTATAATACATCAATATTATGTAAGAGAATCAAGTTTCGTTTTTTTTTTGTTGTAAATATTTCCATTGTCAGTGGCTGAGTTGGCATCGCGTTTGGGTCTCACCCAGGCGACGTGAGTTCAATTCCTCGCCTGGCTAAGTCCTCCATTACGACACAAACAACATCTTCCGCTTACTGTGATGGTAGTAGGAGATTTTCAAATATTGTCAGGTTATTCGTAACCAGGGAATATTTGTATTTCTTAAAAAAAAATACATGGTTTTAAAAAGCATTATCTAAGGCAGTCCACAACCCAGACAAAATTTGGGGGTATCGACAAGTTCTTCTTTGTTATTTTATTGTTATACATACATTATTAAAAAAGATTAAATAATAAAATAATGTTAAATTTCTATTTTTTTTATTTTTTATTATATTATTTGTTATAATATATTTGTATTCATGATATTCTAAATATATATTAAGGTGAAAATAAATGTATGAGATAGCAATTTCAAAATATATATATTTTATTATTAATAATATTGTACTGACGATTAAAAGTTTTTCTAATTTATCTAAGTAAAATTATATTAGTATTATTAGTATGTTAAAATTGTAAACCTTTATTTATGTCAAAAGAATGATTTGTTTCCAAAATATGGTCGACAAATTCGGAATAATTATTATTACTTAAACACCATAAGTGCTCTTTAACCCTAGTGTTAACATTTCCTATATAAAAAAGCTTCAAATTAATTTGTAGACCCCAATTTATTTAAAATGTCGTATTTATCCCTTTTATATAAAATACATTATTTATTTATTATTAGAATAAAAAGGTGGTTTTATAGAATTTGGAATGTTTTTTATTATCCACTAAATTTGAAGTATTTTTGGATAGAGAAACGTTTTGATATTTATATATTAAACACTAGTTTAAACAAAACATTTCTATTTAATTATTTTTTTCATAAATTATTTAACTTTATAAACCCCACTGTAATGTGTTTTTAATCATTGAAGGTAATACTAACAAATCTCAAAATGAAACATGAAACCAAAGAAACACAGAAAATAAAAAGGTAGCTGCCAAAAATATATGGGAATTAATTAATGATGATATTAACAGTTTTAGAAATTGAAGTATGAAAAAGATTAAAATGACGGGATGAATTTGGGTAGCCGTAGCTTGGTGGATTAGAGCACAAGGTAAACCATAAGGTCCCGGGTTCGAGCCCCAGTTTTATTTTATTTTCTGTGTCTTTTCGATTTCATGTTTCATTTTGAGGGTGGTTAATATTATACTCAATAATCAAAAAACATTCCTCGTTCATTAAAAAAAAAGTAAACATTAGATATATGTAAATATAAATACAGATTTCGTTTTGTTAGCATAATCAAAGTGAGTATGGGTAAAAGAAAGGACAATCTAGTTCTATTCTCTAATATACTCGTATACTATTAAAAACAATAAATTAAAATTATATAACAGTAGCATTTTCATATAATTTAAAGTATCAACGATTTCAAGTTATAATTTAAATTGTCTAGATCTCGTAGGATAATGCAGAAACTCAATTACTGTACTGTTTGGATATTAATTTATCCATTTTATAGAAGAGATCGACTATTTTTTTCTTTGTTACTGACTTCTCTAACAAAGGTTTCGGTTTATTTCAACTTTCTCAGTAATGATATAAGAAACACATTATTTATCCTATTTAGCAATAACTCAGACCGTGAATAGACTGGTTTGAATATATTTTACGACAATACTCTGAAACATCGAAGAGAAGTTATATATTTTTTATGATGTCACGAATATGAGGCACTTTCTGATCATGGTTTTTTTTAATGGCCTCGTTGAATATTGACATCGCGACGTGTCAAGTGATATAAAACAATGTTGAAACCGCAACGAATCGACATCGTAATACACCTTAATACACTATTGTAATGCGAAATGAAATCGATAGTGTTAGATTTTTTATTTGTCTATTATTGTATCAAGTTTTCATTTGATCGAAACGTCCCTCTTTTTAAAGACCTAACTGTCCCTTGGCTTTTTTTATATTATATTACAGATTTTTTGCCGGACCTTACTCAAAATGAAAGAGTTTTTTTTATATCAGATATGTGTATGGTCTTGATTCACAATATATAACAATTTGTACATCTGGCCTGTTAATGGAAACTACAAGATTGTCTAAGAAGGTTAAAACGCGACTAAAAAACATTCTTCATACGATAATACTGTTGATGGATCAGAAAATCATAAATCGTGTCATATATTAATTATAAGGTAAGAATATTATTGTGAAATGGACACGTTTTCCGTATGTACAGAAAATATTTCATCTTGTTTAATTATCGTATATTTACTACACGTTTTTATACAGGTTTCTAGCAAATATTTAGTTATATTTGTAAAGAAATTGAATCTCATGTGATCATCACCTGTACCTAAAACACGTAAGTGATAAAACCTCGCACGGATATCAGTATCGTAGGTGTATATTTCTCATGGAATAAGTGTTTATCAAGAGAAAAACCTGTAATAATTGGACGATTTGTATAGCCCCGTTTATGTGAAAAATCGCCTCAAGGGTACTGTACTAATATTGCCTGATATGGTTTATCTTATTATGTACAAACAGATACAGAAACACACCTTTCTGGCAAATCACTCCAGATTAATGAGTTATATTATAAAGGTGTGGCTTTTGAAGCTATAATTTTGCACGCACAGGACACAATATCCGAAAACACCGCGAATTGTATAATATTGCAATTACTATTACATTTATTAGAAGATTGTTGGATAAAGAAAACGTTGAATTAATTATAAATATTCATTTATTTATTTTCGAATTACGACTGGAGAACATATTTTAAAAATAATAATATAACTTAATATTTTTCCTTAATTTATTAAATAAAATACATAAAAATATTAAATTCACCATAGAGAAATAGGACGACATTTTGTCATTAATTTCTTAAACTGAAATATTTCTATTGTAAATAATAAATTTGAATTTAATAAATATCGTTAATAAACTTATACAGAAATCGTTTTACATAATGCTTCTAATCACCATTTTGCTCGAAATTTATCAGCTTTTCATTGCATGCTTGGTAGATTAGTTGAGATCAAAAAATAATTTTAACAGAGAATTAAATACAATTAAAGAGATTGCAACAAACGACGGTTATAGTACTAAATTAATCATAATATATTAGACAAAACGTTTAAGAAAATTTTTATTAAATATTATGTATATTCACATGAATATTGTTTTTAATAATAATAATAATAATAATACTTCGACGATTTCGAAATCACCTCAAGGGCGCTGTACAAATACTTGCTAGGGTTAATCTTATTACGTACATATACAGAAAACATACTTACCTGGTAGGGCACTCCAGATTAAAACTTAATTAAATTACAATGTTTTGGGCTGAGATGGTATGACTTGACTAATGATGGCTGCACGCACAGGACACATATATTAGAAAACACTGCACATTGCATGACATTGAAGTTACTCTTTAAATCCTATTTGTCATTGGTATTATATACATTAGAAGGTTATATAATAAGGATTTAAATAATAATACTTCAAATTTAATAGTTAAAAACATCCCAAATACTATCCAACCAGCTTTATATACTAATAATAAAATTAAAAAAATGTATTTTAAATAACAAGGAAAAATATAAAATTTTAAATAAATCGGGGGTATTTAAATTAATTTTTTACTCTTTTTACATCGAAAATACTTTTAGTATTAGAGTTAAGGAACACCTAAAGTGTTTAAATAATAACAATTATACTGTATTTGCTAATCGTATTTTAGAAACCAATCATTATTTTGATATAAATAAAGGTTTTAATTTTTTATATACAAATACAACCGGTTTACAATTAGACAAATATGAAATTTTAGATATCAGAAAAAGCGTTAATAGTGAATTAAATATATTTAATAAAAAAAAATTTAAATACCTATTTCATGAATTTATTTTATTATATAATATTAATAATACAAATAATGTCTTTTTTAATTTCTAACAAAAATTTGTTTTTCAATGTAGTATAATTTTTTTCTTATTAACGTTTTTGATTAATTACTTACCTACCTTAATCAATTTTGATATATGTTTATAATTTGTCAATTCTTACATTACTGTGTTCTATGTTTATTATTTGTCTGTATATGGAATTATTATTTTTTAGTATTCTCTATATTCCTAATGAGGAAAGCGTCGCTTTCGAAATATGTTGATATGTATACATTTATAAAGTGGTGAGTACAAAGTAATTTTTAATTAATTTATTAATAATGACGCCACAAAATGAATACCAATCTTTTGAAGGAATTATAATTATTAAAATTATCAATTTTTGTATAGTTATATTAGTAGCTCTTCAAGATTTACAATTAGACTTTAATGAACTTCTCAAATGGGCGCATGATGTAGGACTAATTATTAATGTTAAGAAAACCAAATGTATGTATATAAGGTCACCGAGTGTGAAAATGTGGAATTTACCGAAACCAATTGCTCATCATTTTGAATGCATACATAAAAAAATTGAAAAAAATTGTGACTGCGACACGATCGATTTTACAAACGATTATGCTTATCTGGGATTATTAGTAGATAATAAATTTAAGTGGGACACGCAAGTGGCCAAAATATGTAACCAGCTCCGATCTATATCGAGTAGCTTCTATAAATTAAAATTTGTCTTGCCACATGGCACACTTAAACTTATATATTTTTCCATGGTAGAATCCATTCTGAGATATGGAATACGAACTTGGGGTCACACAAGCTTTACGTATATTAAGTATGTCCAAAATTTACAAACTGCGATAGTTAAAAAATTGTCACACCAAAGATATACAGACAAAGAAAAAATTTAAAAATATTATACGGTGCTGAGGGCCTACTTCCTGTAAAAGGTCTCCTATGGTACATCACTATTATAGATAACGCGGGAGAAAGCCAATACAAAAAGCCACTGGTGCATAAACACAGCACTAGATTCACTGAAAGAAGAGGCCTAAAAATTCCAAAAATTTCAAATAAATACGGAGGTCGAACTCTTGAATACATAGTGCCAGTGATTTTCAATAAATTTAATGAAAGTTATAAATTGGAGGAAAGTGAGAGGCTTTGCGTGAAATCGATGAAGTTATGGATTTTAAATGAGCAATCTATGTATCTTTAAATTTTTTCTTTGTATCTTTAAATTGTTTCTTTGTATCTTTAAATTTTTTCTTGGTATCTTTAAATTTTTATCTATGTATACTTAATGGCTAAGTTAATGTACCTATAATGTTAACGTCAAATGTAAGTACCTATTTTATTTAAGATTAATACATATTACTATTACTATTAGGACTAATTAATCTTTGTAGAACCTGCAGACAAGCTGTCATGTGACCGCTTTGCAGGACTACATATTTTGCTTCTTTCTTATTTTACCTTGTATGTATTTATGTTCTTTGGATGAATAAACAATAAAAAAAAAAAAAAAAAAAAAAATTTATATACAATAGGGGTTAAGGGCATATTCACGAGCAACGTTTTGTTCCTTATGTGAAACAGTACGAGATTTTTTCATTGGCTATTTATTTTAAGTATTCTTAGGTAAATCTGAATCTTGAGTTCTGATTGAAATAACTAACTAACCATCACGCCGTTTCCCCGCAGGGGTAGGCAGAGAGGACGGACCGCCAAACAACTCGATCTTGGCAAACACTTCTTGCTTCATTCACTTTCATACAACGTCTCATACATTCTCTTCTGTTATTCCGACTTCTGACATGGCCCGACTCAACTATTTGATTCACTTGATCGTGCCATGTCTTCCTTGGACGTCCCTGGCTTCTTCTTCCATTCACATTCGCGTCATATATTCCCTTACACTCCTTTCTTCATTCATTCGCTCTACATGCCCAAACCATCTAAGCGTCCCTTTCTTAATCTTGCTCACTACGCTTCAGCCTTGCATTCTTTATGAATCTCAACATTTTTCACTCGATCATACGTGGTTTTACCACACATTCGTCTCAGAGATCTCATTTCTACAGCATTCACTCTACTTTCATCCTTCCTCTGCCAGTGCCATGCATCACTTCCATACATCAAGGTTGGTATCAGCACTCCATTGTGGACTGCTAGCTTCGCTTCCTTGGACAACTTTTTGTTTGCGCCAACTGCGTTCAGTCCTCCGTTAATGGAGTTTCCTGCATTCACCCTTCTTTCAATATCCCTATCTGATTGAAATATTTATTTTAAAACAGACAACTGTTTCGGATTTCGAAAGCAAAATGAAATAATTGACGTTTTTTAAAAAAATATATTAATGACACAATACTATGAATAATGTTGTTAAAAAAATGTGTTATTCTTAGCGCCATTTGCATATACCTGTAGGTACACTTAATAACGAAATGTTCCACATATATTCAATATGTGTGTGCTTTAGCATAAGGCAATAGAGTAATTTAACTATGTGACTAAGCAATCTTGGGCATAAAAATATACACATGAAGTATCATAAATTCTATCACAATTAAAACAAATAATAAAACACATCGACACATAAAGATTAACCTGTAATAATTCTTGATTTCAATGAATAGGAATAAAATGTTGCATATTTATTACATTATTCCAACTAACTGGGCTCATTAAAAAGTCGGTGTCTGTAATGACCGGTAAATTTATCACACTTATAGACAAACATTTATTGGTATTCAATTAACAGACAAGTATTTTGACATTTCTGCGTACCTGTATATATATATATTACTACATAGTATTTCATTATAATTCCGTTAGTACTGAAATAGAATTTCTTATTATGAAGCAAAGGTATACATTATGTTTCAATGTGATACCAAGGTAAGGTCTCTCTGAAAACTGTTTTCTGAGGCAGCTATTCATTTCGAGCTTCTTGGAATCGATTTTTGAAGTCAACGGTATTACCTTACAACATAATTTCAATCATAACCTATGGGGCTTTCGACAAAAGATGACAAAACCCCACCTATTCATAATTCGAATCTCGAGCAAATCCGAGTAGAAAGTAGTGTTAAAAAATAAAAGATAATTAACGCACTTCCTCAGCGCATTTACCGACTAGATTGGCACTGACAGGTTATTTAATAATACCTTCACGATTATTCGGTAGCCTCGCGAAATAAATCCAAAATGGCGACATTAAACGATATCGGTGTGTTAAGAAATCCGGACCGTTGATTGGCGGACTGAAGGAATGCGGTTTTTGTACTTAAAGACGAAAAAGATAACAAAGAAGTCATTTCAAGTCAAAAAAGTTTTCGGGTTTTTAATTTTTACAGCACTTTCACAATCGGACGGAAAAAGTCGAATAATAAAGGTCTTTATATTTGGTTGTGTTTTTTTTTGTTTATATATTTTTAATAACGTGAGAATGAAAAATTGAGTCTTGACCGATATCAGTCACCAGTCATCAGTTTAACGTTAATAATAATAATTATAATCGGATGATTTTTATAGCGCCGCTTTTGTGAGAAATCACCTCAGGGGCGCTGTACAAATATTACTTCCTATTCTTATATTACGTCTATTCTACGAATTTATTATTTTTTTTTTAACATTTATTTTCTCTTTTTGGACAGGCTATCATTACACATTATTTATAGACCATATAAAGAGATGAAGTTAAATTATCAAAACTAAATTTAATATTAAATTGAAAAAAAAAAAGAAGCTAACTGTATTTATTCCTTACGATATATTGCAAGACGCTAATACAAATGATAAAGTGATTGTTTCCATTATATTCAGGAATGTATTTAATATTTCAAGACGCTAATACAAATGATAGAGTGATTGTTTCCATTATATTCAAGAATGTATTTAATATTGCAAGACGCTAATATAAATGATAAAGTGACTGTTTCCATTATATTCAAGAATGTATTTAAGCTAAGACAAAGAATTATTATCCATATTTTAGGATAAATAACACAGAACACTCTTAAAAGGGTGGAGCGGCGGGGGAGGATGATGGCCGGTGGGATTTATCCAGAGGGCCCTCAAAATCTTCTTTGTCTTGGCGTTGGTCTGCACGTACGCCAGGCGCTTGTCAGCCGGCTTCAGGATCCGGAGGAGCACTCCATCGTGTAGTCCACTGACATCATTGCTCCTGCATTATCGAATTCCCTGCAGTACCAGTTGCTTCTTGGCAAAGTACTCATACCCGTCCTCTACCACCTGATGCACCCGGCAGATGAGGTCAAAGTCGTGCTTGTTGAGGTACTTGGCCACTATCTCAATGACGTAGGTAAAGGCTCGTTCTCGCCCCAGCTGGTGTTCTCGTTGGGGTTCACTTCCCGGTTGTATACAATACAATACAATATTTTTACAACCACCGCACGCACTTCACTAGTTCCGCACGTGTTCGACCGACCGCCGCCAGATGTATTATTACCCTAAGGATGTGACCGATGTCTAATGCGTTAATTCGGAAGAACGAAGCAGATTTAAACTCAAAATATTTGGCTTTTTATTATAAACTTGATTTAAGCTCGAAACGACAGCACTAACATTATGTAATTTTTATAAATGTAACCCAAAAATTATTGCGGTTATTTTATGCTATTTTTACACCGGGAAAATTAATAACTTTCCGATCCTTCCAAGGTAAATCGGGAGCGACTACAAAACGCAGCCGGCTGCCGCGAGGGCGCCAAGCTGTGGTGTTAGGTTTACATATACTTATGCAACGAGTATTTAAAAGATATTAATAGTAAATGAATATTTATAATAAAAGTGTTAATAGTCAATTTAAATTTATTAATAATCTTTTTTTTTATTCTTCTCTCTTAAATGTATTTTCTCATTAATAACTATATTTATAATATTGTAAATATAAATTTTAACAGTAATAACCATAATTATTTTATTTTGTATCAGCAACAAAAACAATTTCTTTTTTAAAAATTTGTAATATATTTTTTATTAGATACTTTATAATATTTTTGTTTTTACAATTATTTTTACACTTTCAATCAATGATTTAGACAAAACTATTTTTACCTAAGAAAGCATGTACCGACTTCATCAAATTCACAATCAGGGTTTGTTTTATAGACGATAGAGACCTTCCACGCAACAACCTTAAAATCGACACATTCGCGATGAAAATGATTTCCTTTACGTCCTCCGGCGTGAAGATTTTTTTAAAGATTTAATTTAGATGTTTCATTTTGAGACCAATTACCTAAAATTGATGAATATTTGAATAATTTGACGACCTTCCTGATGAAGTGGTATGATCTATCCTTTTAGCCCAGAAGCTGTGATTTCAAAACCCCGAGATTCCAAATATTTGGAATACTTTCATCTCCAATCTAGCGACTCAACCAGATACTTGAAATTTTTTTCTTACGACATTTTCTTTCCTTCTTTACTTAAAAAAACATTCCCCTGAACTAGAGAAGCCAGTAAAACTGGCAACAAATTTCCTTATTTACAATACTGGCCAGTAACCGCATAATTCCTAATACCTTTAAAATTTTAATCATTGAAGAAGATAATATTAGCACATCCCAAATGAATCACGAAATCGAAAAAACAACAGAAATTAAAAAGATTTCAGTCGCATCTGGGACTCGAACCCAGGACCTCTACCTATCCGGGGTAACCGCTTAGCCAACTTAGCTAATGAGACCAGTACAATTTACGCCATTTACACCGATATCATACTTTATGTTCAAGATTTGTCAATATTATCCTCCATTTTTATAAATCCCATATTATTGGCTGCTATCCTTATGATGATTGCAAAGTTTCATCCAGAACTCAATTGTAATCTGGATAGAGTCTCAGATATACCTACCCGATTTTTATTTATATGAGACATCTATTGACTTATTTTACAAGTCTGGAAAGAAATAATTCAATTTATTTTTGTACTGGTAAATTGTACTGGTCTCATTAGCTAAGTTGGTTAAGCGGTTACCCCGGATAGGTAGAGGTCCTGGGTTCGAGTCCCAGATGCGACTGAAATCTTTTTAATTTCTGTTGTTTTTTCGGTTTCGTGGTTCATTTGGGATGTGTTAAAATTATCTTCTTCAATGATTAAAATATTACAATGAGGTTTATAAACTTCAATAAGTTATAAAAAATATATTGGACCTTTAAAATTGTTGAAACCAAAAAAGGAATTTATTGATCATACAAATAAAAATAACTTCAACATCTTTTCCTTGTGCAAAACAACTAAAAAACATCATAAAACTATAAAAATGGCATAGAAGCCATACCATATCGGTGGTCGGCAATAAACATTAATCTGATGCTCTCCCATACGATATAGTTGCGTATAAAATCGTGTGATTTTTTCCAGTAATTTCATGGATTATTTCATTGCTTGTTCCCGTTTTGTGTTATTTTATCGCTCTACTAACTTGATGCTTATTCCAGGTATAGATAGACACGGAATAAAAATGGTACTCTTATTATCGTCTTATTTTATGAAGACTACCATATTTAAGAAAAATATAACGATTTATCAACAGGGGGATGGTCTCTGGAGTCCATAAAATGTGAAGATTATGAACAAATATAAATTCTTATAAATTTCCTTTCTTTATCGAGTAGAGTTGATAATTTGCTTCTGTGTAATGTGGAAAGAAGTTTAATGTTCTTGAGAGTTTTTTTTTTTAATTTTGCTTGAAAATCGTTAAAAAAATGCCATGTTAGAAGAATGATTAATTAATATTTTTAATAACAGTTCTGTAATAAAGTTTTTTTTCTATATTCACCACACTTTTTTACCGACATTATCGACGGTGTTATACAATTCTTTGTTATTCACATTGTGACAATTTTTGATTTTTAGATTGATAAAGAAACCGCTAGAAAAGTTTTCCGAGTAATTTTGCTACTCAATCTGGAACAAAAGAAAAGAGGCATTCCCTTTTTCATCATCAAAATGAGAATCAAGTAAGTTTTTTTTTTTAAATTACTTTCCATCTAATTTATTTTCTCCATTAAAGAACGCACAAAAAAACCTTACTCTTATAAGTATAATTGGTCACAAACTTTTAAGATATCCGTTTCTTACTACTTGCATATATTAGGGTGGTCCGCTTTTATTCTTTACCAATTTTCCTGTTTACTTTTCCTTTACCAACTTTATTGTTTTGGTTATTTCACAAGACATACATGATTATCAAAGTGATACGTTGTTAATTCTGATGTAGTATGGTTAGGTGGAAGACGTGGTATGATGAAGAAACATCGTGGATTTAAAACGCATTTATCCAAATGTAATTTTCTTCCACTTGCTTATTTCAGACCGGACCGGTTTTATCTTACAATGGCCATTTTCTAACTGGTGAAATTTTAACTAAATCTATGTTATACGAGTATATAGTATTAGTAAAGTAAAAGTTGAGTAAAGAAAGTTACAAATGTTTTTTTTTTTCTAATTATTTAATCCATATGTTTGGTGTGAAAGAATGCAAATTCAAATAGCCATATCTTATTCTTTTATCACTTTATTTTTACCCTTAGCCAAATATATTATCTTTCGCATTGCACCAGAGGCGTTTTTTTCTGTTTTTTTCTGTACCGTCCAGGATTTATATGAATAAGAATTTAACGTCATCGGGGTGGGGATAGGGATAGTGAACTCAGATCATAGAACGATGATCTTTGGTCGAATTTCACGGGTTTGATTGTGGCCCAAGTAGGTATAATATGGATTTTTCACTTAATTGTACAGGCGCTGTGCGTCGGGCGCTGGGTGTTGGAACGGAATGTTTTTTGTTCCAACTATTTGGGAATAATATACTATTATTAATAATGTAACTATAAAATAATAAATAAATACAAGACCGGTCCTGGTGTCTGGTACTAGTCTCTTTCGGACTACAGAGGTGAGGATTGCCCTGATGATGACCACTCTCCAATAGGAGAAGGCACAAGGAAATAAAGATAAAGTCGATACTAAAAATGTTTTATTTGTTAGATCAATTTTTTTCAACCGAAATTTTATTTCTCCAGCCTACATTTTAAGTAATATAATTGATACAATATATAATTTTTTACAGATTTTATATAAAGAAAAACTTTTTTGAGAATTCTTTTCATAAATAGAAATTTTAATTAACCTTTTCAACGATCCACTCTATTTATCAGAAGTGTTGAAATGATTATTCGAGCTTCGAAATATTTTTATACTCGATCATTTTATTATTAAAAAGATATCAGAGGATCCGTTATTAAATTTAATCTCCTACATTAAAGATTAAGTTGCGGAATTTTGCATCGTTTATTTAATTTAAAGCGACGTTTTTATTATATTTTAATCATAGTTTTTTGCTTAAACCGAATATTAATTACAGCATTAATTAATATACGCCGATACCACCCACAAAATATGAACCAAAAGGAGAAATTAAAATAAGGCGATGGAGATAACGCAGATTTCGCTTAAAATTGTGGGTAATTATTATTTAAATACCGATTTGTTGAGGATGGAAAACATTATACAGTTTTACCTATAGCGTTGCTAATATTCCGGAACATTTTTTCGATATTCTGGGAAAATCGGGAAATGTTGTCAAAATAAAATAATTAGGGGTAGGAACATCTAGAAGTAGGTTCTACGCTATTTTAATCTGTATTTTAAATAATGCACATGTGTTTTGTTTTGCTAGCACAGAGTTTGAAATTAACCACCTGCAAATCCAAAACCTTATCATCTTTTAACGTAACAAAATCTCAAAATTAACTTTTACAATAATAAAAAATAAGAAATAAATTCTATAGCGTTTTGTGAAGGTTCACCTCAAGTAGGTTTCACACTAACTAAGCCAACCTAGAATATATAATTAGAAAATAACAGATGTACTAAATGCATGCAAATTAAAACTATGGCTTGAGGTATTCAAACTCTGAATTAAAATATAAATCATTATCTAACTAACCATCCATGACACCGTTTCTCGGCGGGGGTTGGCAGAGGGTTCAGACCGCCAAACTACTGTCTTGGCACACAACCCTTGCTTTATTCACATTCATATATAATCTCATATATACTCTTCTGTTATTCTGACTCTTGACATAGCTTGACTCAACTATTTGATTTACTTGATCGTGCCATTCATCGGGCGTCCCCGACTTCTTCTTCCATTCACATTCACGTCATATATTTTCCTTATACTCCATTCTTCTTTCAATCGCTCTAAATGCCCAAACCATCTAAGTGTCGCGTTCTTAATCTTACTCTTTACGATTACATCAGCCTTTGCATTATTTGCGAAACCCAACATTTTTCACACGATCTTTTGTGTTTTACACACATACTACTCAGGGATCTCATTTCTACAGCATCCGGTCTACTCTCATCCTTCCACTGCTAGTTGCATTCCTCACTGCCATACACTAGGGTTGGTATCAGCACTCTATTGTGAACTTCTAACTTCGCTTCTTTAGAATTTTTTTTTGTTATCGCCGACCGCATTCAATCCTCCATTAATAGAATTTTCTTAATTTACCCTTCTTTTAATATCCCTGTCAGCCTTTCCATCACCTGCTTCAAATATTCATCATTCACAACTATTATACACTGTTTTCGTACTCTCTCTTTCAATCACCATAACTTTAGGCTTACTTACATTCATCATTAGCACATTATTCATACTTACTTCGTTCATGCTAGATACGAGAGACTGTAGATCGTTCATACTATTAGAAATCATCACCGTAACATCAGCATACAACAGGCAACATATTGTCAGATTATTCATTTTCACGCCCAAGTCCACCTCTTTCAATTCTTTCATACAGCTATCCATGTTTGTATTGAATTACCGCGGCGTGTAATTTATTTATCCCTTTTTATTTATTTACAAACATTTTTTTTATTATATAAGGAATTATTATATAGAATCATGTGTATGTACTGTAAATTATTAATATACCATATAGCACATAGTGAACGCCTCACTAGGAGAACCTGTAGTGAGATGTTCACATATTTATGATGTAGTATTATTGTGAAATGGCCATACAATTACGTTAAAGAAAAATAAAAAAATAATAAAGTGATTGCTCTAAAAAAGACAAAAATGTAAATTAATTATTTGTTTTTAATGAAAATGTTTTTAATAAATTGTAATTAAGTTATGGAAAAAAATTTATTCCTTTTGTTTTTATCCAGATCGAGATGTCAAGTTTTGTTAAATTTGTTGGTGAATTCTCTCTTGTCTGTTTTAAAGATGCAGGCATGAGATTATATAGTTTAATTGCTTAGTATTTAAAATGTCTTTGTCCGTGGGTGGTATATTTAAATGGGATATTAGGGGTGTAGTTTGTTAAAGATTTTGTTAAAATAATTGATGGAGGATTACAAATTTAGCGCAGAGTTGGCTAATTGTCAAAACATCTAAAAGCTTGAAAATTGCAACAGAATCTGTACTCTGTACAGAAATGGTACTAGAAGAATAATATTAATTGTTGTCTTTAGTGCTTTTGCTAGTGGGTCCATACAAATATTACTTGCATTTCCCCAAGACAGTGCATATGTGATTATGAATTGAGAAAGAGCAAAATATATGGTCTTTAAAATTGTGCACGGGAAATAAATAATTTTAATTTAATTATTTTGAAATCATCAACTATAATAAATTATAATTTCGTCAAACAATGAAAGTGGTGTGTGCAAAGTATATTTTTAATTATTTATAATAAATTACTTCATAAATTAATACTTAATTCTACAATTCTTGACCATGGACAGTAAATTTCCCTTCTCCACTAAAGATGTAACTCTGTTCCTAAACTGACATCATGGTATCAATAATTCCGCTAGATGTCAGTTGCTTAGCATTGCTAGTTGATCACCGAGTCAATCGTTTACATCTCATTTCCTCAATAATGTGGCGGGGAGTAGGCAAGTCTGAGACAAGCCTGAATATCTTAATCAATACAGTTGTTTTGTAACTAACTTGCCTTCCTTACCTGACTGGTTAAATCAAGTAAAGTCACAGGTGCCTTCTTGTCTAGGAATTATAACTTGTAGTGGATAAGAACGAAATTAATGTGGGTTAAATTTTCCGGCTCAAAATCCGGGTTAAAATTTTAAAGATAATCTTGGAAATTATTAAATCACTTAACGAACTGTAACAAATGTAGTTTTATTTAATGGTATGAGGAACCAAAAGTAATGATTGATTTAGGTTATAAAACACGCGATGTTTAAACTTTGAGAAAAAAAAACACAATACACTCCTTTATTCGATACCTATATGGGGTGAAATATCACAAAATCGTGCTGCATAAATTAAATGATATTTGTATTAAAACGGTTCACGAATAAAAGTTTTAATTTACTGCGCTGATAAAGTTTTGGTTTATGTGAAACTGGTAGGCGACAATAAATATCTAAAAAATCAAACAAAAAAATCGTATTTTAGCAAAAGCAACAGAGTAATAAATTATTTCTTGTTTAAGGAGCAGAAATGCTCAAAAGCAATCAAATTTCTCGAGTGGCAAGAACGTTGTGAAGATACTAGTATACGGGAATTCTGTTAATGGCTAGCATTGGGAAGGTAGAATCGGTTCAAAATATTAAATGTGATAACAGTGATTACGAAAATTTTTTCAAATAAATTTGTAGTCTTATAATAAATAAATAATTATTTTTAATGTGGACACATAAAATTTATTTTGAACCACTTCAATTTTAATATGAAGAAAGGTGGGGTACTTCCAAAACCGGTCAATTATTATGTTAAAATTGAAGTGGTTCAAAACAAATTTATGCTTTTATATTATTGTCTCTTTTTAAATAACATATTATTATACATACTCGTATGTACCTTTCCAATATTATTTTTAAATTTATATTACATATTATGATACATACTCGTATGTACCTTTCCAATATTATTTTAAAATTTATATTACATATTATGATACATACTCGTATGTACCTTTCCAATATTATTTTTAAATTTATATTACATATTATGATACATACTCGTATGTACTTTTCCAATATTATTTTTATATTTATATTACATATTATGATACATACTCGTATGTACCTTTCCAATATTATTTTAAAATTTATATTACATATTATGATACATACTCGTATGTACCTTTCCAATATTATTTTTAAATGTATATTACATATTTTGATACCTACTCGTATGTACCTTTCCAATATTATTTTAAAATTTATATTAAATATTTTAATACCTACTCGTATGTACCTTTCCAATATTATTTTTAAATTTATATTACATATTTTGATACCTACTCGTATGTACCTTTCCAATATTATTTTTAAATTTATATTACATATTTTGATACCTACTCGTATGTACCTTTCCAATATTATTTTTAAATTTATATTACATATTTTGATACCTACTCGTATGTACCTTTCCAATATTATTTTTAAATTTATATTACATATTTTGACACCTACTCGTATGTACCTTTCCAATATTATTTTTAAATTTATATTACATATATTGATACCTACTCGTATGTACCTTACCAATATTATTTTTAAATTTATATTACATATTTAGATACCTACACGTATGTACCTTTCCAATATTATTTTTAAATTTATATTAAATATTTTAATACCTACTCGTATGTACCTTTCCAATATTATTTTTAAATTTATATTACATATGTTGATACCTACTCGTATGTACCTTTCCAATATTATTTTTAAATTTATATTACATATTTTGATACCTACTCGAATGTACCTTTCCAATATTATTTTTAGATTTCCATGTAAAAGCCTGTAAGCGGAGTAATTAAATAAATAAATGATTATGACAAGACACACAGTAAATGCTTTTAGTCATTATTAAATAACTCATTAAAAAACACGTTCGTAAATGTAAGATTTGATGATGAAAGTTTTAATGTGTTTTAAAGCTGAAAGATTAAAAAAGATACTACTTTAATTTAGTTTAAAAATATATATTTTTTTTAAATTAATCTCATTTTTTTTAAATAAAAGTAAAAACTAAAATGAAATATATTTCAAACAAAATACTATGAAATATATTTTAGAAAAATTAAAGTAAAATGTACCGAAAAAATATTGCCACGGCCGGGAATCGAACTCCGATCAACTCCTTGGAAGGCAACTGTGCTAACTATTACATCACCTATTATAAGAATGGAGGCATGAATTCATTATATGTAGGTACTGAAATTAAGAATGACGTATTTTTTTTAAATTTTAAAATTAGAATATGATACATATCATTTCACATACGAAATTATTTTTTTTGTTATTAATATTAGTGTATTTTTCCCCTTCCCAAAGTAATTAATTACATAACTTACATCAATATCGTAATATGGAAGTACACAAATTAAATACATAACCATATACGAATTACTACCTTACTACAAAATAGGTACTATTGATATGGGAGGAGCAAACATATCGATATCTTACGCCTGTAATAATATGAGCCAACACTACATAGCTTTAACGAATCACCCGGCGGTTAAGCATCGTAATAATAGACTAAGGTGTATTTAACACGTGCATAACAATACGAGAGGAACGTACATTATCTCTGTTAAGTAATAGTTTTGACATGATATACGGTAATGTTATCTCTAAAGCATTTAAACATTTCCAGCATCTCTCCGGTGTTCAGGAGCGTCTCTCTTTTGGGGCGGTCCCGTCAATCCGGCTCCAGTCCTCGACAGAGATTTATCTTGCTTTGTATGCAAAGCGTCCCGCTGTCAGCTTCTTCCCTGTAAAGCTTTCCCCGCATACATTGCATTACAACCTACGTGAACACCATACTTTGTACACTAATCCTAGGGGTATATAATCATGACGTGCCTCAACCTGTGCACGTCATATTACAGTGGGTATAAAGACATCTTTGCCGTCTATGAAAGCTT
Organism: Halesus radiatus; assembly: GCA_022606495.2. Classification (NCBI taxonomy): domain Eukaryota; kingdom Metazoa; phylum Arthropoda; class Insecta; order Trichoptera; family Limnephilidae; genus Halesus; species Halesus radiatus. The sequence continues at coordinate 21,985 of JAHDVE020012448.1, forward strand.
GTAATATGTTATTAATAAATAATGAAAGAGAGGCTTTGCTAAGAAGTTTTGGTAAGTAGAACAAATAGATGGAGAGATTGTATGAATTGTTAGAAGTATGCACGATAAAGTAAAAAAAAAAAACAACTTTAGTCGAGTTAGATCAAGAATTTGAACCACAGAAAAAAGTGTGAATATGGATAAATTAATGATGTACCGGGCAGCGTTATGTCAACATGCCTCATCAGATTGAATGTTTTTCGGATTTGATGTTTACATCCCGAAGATGTTTTTTTTTTATTTATTTATTTTGGTAAAACCGAAATGTTTAATAATTATTTTTAATTTATGTAAGTGTGTGTGTTATGATGTCTAAATAAGTACTCGGAATACAATGCTTAGTTGCATGTCTTCTTTATTATCTAAATAAATAAAAAAATGTATTTTAAGGGATGTCAAATAATCCAGGCATGTAAGAGCAATAAGAAGGATTCTTATGATATCGACCCCTCCTACGTAAAATATCCTAACTTAAAAATTAGAACTTTACAGGAGTGGTTTAAAGAGACCGAAATCTTTTTTTTATTGTCAACGTCCCAAATTTGGTGCAAAATGATCAAAAGCTCCTGATTTTGAAGTACTGATATGTGAAGAATATGCCGCCAAATAAAACATGATCAACAACCCAAATTAATGTGTGCTACTGATGTTCAAGGTAGACGCAGGTTCTATGAAAGTACTACCCTTCAGCCTAAACGAAACGAAAATACTTAGGACACATAATGACAACAGAGCTCAAAAATGATGCGTTCATTGAGCGACGGACAAGACTACTGAGCATTAGAGCAAGTATAATTTCTCGAAGCTTCATTAAGTGTAGCCCAGGAGAAAAAAGGCACTTTTGTAATACGTACTGCACCATTATTGTATACGTCGGAGCCGTGGACAAACCTCAACAAAGCAACACTTTTTTGTTGTTGCATGATATTACTTTCATTCAATGGGAATTTGTACCCGCTAAGCCACTGCGAGTAGCTTGCCAGCTGGCGTTTAGTTCAACAATATTATATAATACAACAATAAATAACAATCATCATACAAATAGTAGGCCAATAATAGAACAATATAGGTACATGTATATTGTGATCAATGTACACAAGTTGAATTTTTTTTAATAGTTATTGTGATAGCAGACTGCAATTCATAATAGTAATTAAATATGTAATTATGTAAAAATATCAAAATATCTGCAAGTATCACACAAATTGATGCATACAAAAACAGTAGTAAAATTCGTACCGAATGCTTTTTGGACTATCCTGGCATTGCAGTAACACTGGAATGGTTGTGGAAGGACACATTATAAAAAACCGAGATCTAATTATAAAACAGTTACAACATCTTTATTTCATCTTGATACTTCCTATTTGTTTAATCATTGAAGAAGATAATATTTACATAACCTAAATTAAACATTTGGGTTATGTTAACAGGAACGTCTGCGCGGAGTTTTTCATACAAAACTTAATTTTGGATTTGAGGTCAAAATACCCATCCAAACTGAATAGTATTTTTTTTAATTAATGGTTTAGTAAATAGCTATTAGGTATGAGAAGTATTTTGTTTCAAATTATGAATAAGCCATGATTATTTTTCATAATTTTAGATACAACATAGAAAATTATTTGCGAGTGTAACTTTTTTTTTTTTAATTATCATATCTGAATACAAGTACAAACAAAAGATTATTGCATACATCCTGTATAATTATTAATATATGTGTCTAGAGTATAAGTAACAGTGAATTTAAGGTATGTTTAGATTTTTCGCCTATGAACTTATTACTTAGAATGGTACATACACTATGTTTCCCTGTATTTGTTCGATATATTATCTTTGAACCTATTGTGATGTGCTTTGCACCTGTCTAACTAATAACTAACTTTATATGTAAAAGCCCATGTAGGGCGTATATTATTAAATAAATAAATAAATATTTTATATGTAAATATGATACCGTTAATTAAAATATCAAAACAAACATTAAAAAAAAAAGTTTTTTCATGTCGATATTTAAAATTATGTACGGTAAATTTGTGTTCCAACGTAAATTGGTCGTTTTTAGTTTTATTTAAAGTCCACCATAATGCATATTTTGATACTTTTTTTTTATTATTTTAAATTTCATTATATATTCAAAGAAAACGGGGCATACTTTTTTTAAGTCACCGTTAGCCCCCAAATAATTGTTAAAGATGCCTCCAAAATCACGAAAAATCTATTCTTTTAATGGCCTATATTTCATAATGTAAAACAAAAATAAATAAATTACTTTTCATAAGTACTAGATATTTACTAAAACTTTAATTAAAAAAATATATCATTGGCTTTAGGTGAGTATTTTGACTTGAAATCCAAAATTAAATTTTGTATGAAACATGCAGCGCAGCCGTTCCTCTTAATATTATCTTATTATTAATTTTTTTTTCTTTCTATTTATTATATGAAAATCACGAGATTCCCCCACGATCTGGAATAATTAATAAATTTATAATGATAAAAAATAGTATAATAAATTGCACATCCTAATATAAAATGTCGCTTAAAATTAAAACAGATTTAAAAAAAAAAAACTTATTTGAAAATAATCGATTATGCTTATCTAGTATATTCTTCAAAAATCCAAATAAATAGGATCAACCAATCAAATCCCATCTGCTAACCGTTCCCGGTAGAGACATTCCGCGCAGCCTCCGCCGTTAAGTGACAGATGTGATTTACATCATCAAAATACCGGCCACATTAGTGTCTAGAAAATATACAATTCCTGGTGCGTAAATAACGAGCAGCTTTCCTCCCTCTTGCTCCCGGGCATCGCTAATATAGATGTAACTCTGGTCAGTGCCTGCACACCGCATCCCGAGGTCCATCTCGTTGTCTCTATATGGAAGAGGCTGGCAGAGAGGGCATTGTTCCCTGCGAGGGATGAATTATTTATTACCTAGGATAAGGACTACAACAATGATGCTTTAGATACAACTGTAGTTCATTATTTTTCTACTATGTTTATCTGTCTTGTTTGCAGTTTTCTTTCATGCGTTTACTTTTACTGCTGGGATGTAAGCTGTGTTATCGGCATGTTCTCAACTATTATGGTGAGAATCAATTGAAAATTTTTACGAACAATATTAATTATGTCTTTATAAGAACATACGTTCAAACTTTTTAATAACTAATTGATGATTATATAATGACTGACCGGTTTGTAGACGAGTTGTCCAACGCGTCAGATACAAACTTGTGTCGTGGGTTCAGTCCTCTACAAGCTAAATAAATCTTAAATCTCCGCAAAAACAAAACTTACTTTTTTATTGTGGGTATTAACAAAGCGCTGTTAATTAAAAAGGAAATAATAACATTTTTTTCACACAACAATTAACCTTTTTCATTACGAAAACTGTTTTTTTAAATTTAATATAAATCAAATTTATTTTTTAAATTATAATGTCACATCACCAAGTTACCGCTTCATATGAAAACACAAATTTAATACGTTGTTATTTTAAGTTCTGCGAGTATTTTTACTTTTTATTATTGTGACAGCTGTTTCGGCGTTCGTTCATTTTCAAACTGACCTTGAATGCCGAAACAACTGTCACAATAATAAAAACTAAAAATACTTGCAGAACTTAAAAATAACATTATTAAATTTGATTTATATTAAATTTAAAAAAAAAAGTGAGTATTATGAATTAAATATAAAAATAATTAGTAAATTTACCTTCCGGTTTAACCAACCGACTAATCAAGTTACGACCACAAAAGGAAGCTCATACTTCCGCTTGGATTATTAGTTACTACTAATAAAAACTCATGAGTAGGTAGGTATCACATTATTAATATCTGACTGTTGTTATATTTCAATTCTTCTCTAAAATATTACAAAAATAATCCAGTGCATAACAGAGAGTAAGTGAGTTGAGAGAATGACAAAACTAATTGGCACTTCTGTCATAGGTAGCGTTCTATGAACCAGATTACGATTTAAAATTATATGTCGATCGAATTGTAATCATTTAGATAATAGGATAGTTTGATCATATCTATAATAAGGGTATTTGTTGTAATAATATGTTTGTTTTTTTTTATTTGTTCGTGAATGATGAAAGTAATATATCTGATGTGACGGTGTAAAAATGAACTTGATCTAAATAATGGACGTTTAAAATTATATTGTTTCGTAACCATACTAATTTTTTTGTCATACGCAACGCTGGTGTAACTATATAACTGTACCCTGCCTGTTTCGAATTATGTTAAAGACCAGTAGCTCGCACGTAGCAAAATTTAATCAAACCAAATTGTTTTGTACATATTGTTTCTACGATGCCATGAAATATTTCAGTTTTCTTTTTAAATGCCTTTTCGAAAAAGCACTAGACACGAAGCTTAGTTTTATTGTGATGAAAATTACACCATGTATATTACATGAGTGAAGAACCAAACCGTGAATAGATAACTATTATTTAAACGTATACTTAAAGCTCCGTTTATTGCCGTTCTAAAGTTCGATTTTGGAAAGAGGGGATTTTTGGTGTCAGATGCAACTACCAGGAATTATATTCGACTTGCAGTAATAGTTAATAAAATGCATCGCGTGTCCCCTTGTCTCTCATATAGCATTTTATTCGCAAAACATATTAGGTACATAAAATGGTTTGAAACCTGGTTTATAGTGAGTTGATCGCGCTGGTAAACAGAAAAACATTAAAAGGATAGAGTATTATTAGAAAACTAACTATAACCCTAATACATTAATATCCCAACCTATAATAGAATCGCCTATGGACAAAAAGTTTTAAGTACATCACTCTCAATTCTCTACCAAGCACCATTAAAAACACAAAAATCAAGAGCTCTTTTAAAAACAAAATCATTGATCATTTATTATTTATTATCATGTGGGTACTATTATTTTCAAAATTGTCATATACTGGGTAGCTGGACAACCACTATTGTAAATTGTCATCCCCATACAGGTGTTTGCCTAGTGGAATGGGCAATATAATAAACAATATGAAAAAGTTCAAGTAAGAGTTTGGAAAAATATGACCACTACGCTACGGAGACTATCTATTATGTTCGTGGTGAGTAACTGAGATCTGTAGTTCTGTGATAGAAAACGAAAGAGACCGTTTTACACGTATAACATTTGAACACGTAACAATCAGAATTAAAATAAATCGTGAATAACAACTTACATAAAATAATACCTATTTCCTATTAATTTAACACAAATAGTTTCTTTCACCTAGCCAAGTCTGCGTTGTATTTATTATCGGTTTTATTTTAATACCGTTTTTAAATTCAGTAGGTAACCTTTTTAAACACCTGGGAGTCATGTAATCTAACATACTTTATTCATATCTGTTAGGATCTATTAATCCTTTAAAATTGAGACCAGTGTTCTAAGTGTACTCTAGTCTATTAGTATCATATATGGGGTTATTATTCTGTTGAAATATAATGTTATACCTTGTGTAATTATGTAATTCGTATACCTTTAGTAATTCGTGGATTAACTTCATCTCCTAAAGGTGAAACATAAAACACCAAAAAATCCACAAATTACATGTGCTCAGAAAAATTCGGGCATGAAAAAAACTCGAATTTAACTTAAATTATTGCATTATTTTAGATAGCGGAAGAGAGTACGTTGAGAAACGCCTCATTAAACTAGGATTTCGATGGAAAAGGTGTCAATTAATACTTGATGAAGTACTCATTGATATGGAGATATGATACTCTTGGAGAGATCGGGTTTTGGAATCTCCTTCAAAATAAATAACGAAGGGTACTCCATTATACGAGTATACGTATGTTTAAAACAATAAAATAAAAATAATTGTCAATGTTTGTAGTTTCACGTTTTTTGTTTTAAAAAATATACATATTTATTAGAAATGAGAATTTTGCAGTGTATGTGAAATGGGCTTCCCATGATACATTACTAAAAATCAATTCCAACAGAGCTCGTGAAACGGAATGTTAGCCGAGTTTAACACCAAATATTTACAATAATTAAATATATTAATATAGTACGATAATGCATAAATTTACTTCAATAATTAAAGCAATAAATTCAACATTAATTAAGAAATAACGCTATTATTTTAAACAGGTAAAATAATTTATTTGAATGATAATTCATCGTGTTTTATCGCAAAAATTAAGCATTCTTAGGATCGCAGCAGGCCCGATAATCAAGACGGTCTAACGTCGAATGAAGATGAACTGGACATAATACGGGAATACGCAAGATCAAAAAAGTAGGCGTTACCTAGTTTTAATTTAGAATAAAAAGGCGTAAGCGACTTTAATGAAAATATTTAATAAATCATGACAAATTTAAAATAGATCAAAATCTAGACGCGAATGACTTAAGTAGCATTTAAAGAAATACTATGAAATTTTTCAGACCTATAACATGTTGAATAACAGAACTATCCCGGTTTGTTTAAATTTTAGGAGCATCCGCATTTTTTTTCTATCGAATATCATTTCATTTTCAACTTTCGGATTATCTTAAAAAATAAGTGCATAAAATATCCAGTTTTTGGGGGATATTTGTAATATGTTAATTTCTTATCAAATTGTCTCGAAAAACTCAGTATTTATTTATATTTTTTATTAGAAGACATTAACTTTACTACATCTTCCTGCAGGGAAATGTTTTAACAATCCGATGCATAGTTGATTACTAATTCATTGGTGGTGATATTAAAACAAACAAAAAATGGTGAACTTACAAAAGTAATAATGATATCGAAACTACCGTGGTGGATGTACAACTTATTTTATGTAACGATATATTAAACTTATATTACCGGTAGAGTAGCGACCGCCCGTGGTTCCATATTATCCAGGTCGCCTATGCGGAGGACCGCCCGGGAGTCCGATCTTTGAAAATTAAATCACTAAAAAAGTACATTAACGTATTTGGAAAAATCTTCTTGTTTTCCTTTTGCCAATTTTTGCCAAAACCATTGATTTTCTCTCAGAATTCATTGTTTGAATGCCTAACCTGATATTTTACGTCGATAAACAAATCAATTCAGAAAAAGAAAACTTAATTATTTCCCCTTTCTTGTGAAAGAGTACGTATCAATATGTTTTTAGAAGGTTGCATCATTTTCACCGTTAGGTATAAAGATTGGAAATATTCATCTGTCATCCCTTTGAAAAAAATAAAGGACGTCATATTTTTCATTTGTACAAAGATTGATATACTGTAATAAGAATGTATCTGTCCCAACTTTGTTAGTCGGGGGGTGATATCAGCGATTTGAACAAACGGTGAACATATTTTATATTTCTGATAATAGAGCTACAACACAAGGAAAAACGTTTTGTAATTTAGAGTTTCTGTTAATAACCAAATTTTCTAATTTAGAGTATTGCCTTTTTTATCTACACCTACCTACACCTTAAAACACGAATTGTTCGTCTGAAAAAACCCTGCTATATTTATTTTATTATTATATTACATATTACATACTTTTACATATTTTGTTTGTTACAATTGTCACACAGGTGCAAAACACCTTACAGTAGGTACATAGATAAAATAGGTAGCCTTCATGAAATACAACAACTAAATATTTCATTTGTATAGGTAAAAAACGCAGGAATAACATTCAAAACATACCTCACATTCACTGATACTTATACTATAGACACATATCTTAATAATTGTTGAGGATGTATGCAATAATTGTCTGTTTGTATTTGTATTCCGAGCAGTTGAACAAATCTACTATATCTGAAAATGTATTACCTTCTGCGTGTAGTCCAGGTATAAGAGAATTTTTGAATGACTCAGTCCATAAATTATTGTTCAAATTGAATAAAATTTTAGATGGAGTAGTTCTAGTTAAAATATTAAATTTAATTAAGCTGATTATATCAGGGCTGTCCGTATAACCAATAAAGATTTTGAAAATAAAAGTCAGGTCAGAAACAATTCTTTAGTGCTTTCATTAAGTAATTCTAATTTATATTTTTATAAACAATAATTATTAATCTAAAACACTCATCCAAATTGAAAAAACCTTCCGAGCAAAGATAAATGTCGCCGGCAGGACTCGAACCCGCACCCTTCTAATGTCCGGTTAGATGCTCTACCGTTGAGCTACGTCGGCTTATCGCAAACCCGCCAAGTTAATCAATATATACTAGTGTTCCATTTTAATAATTACTGTTTTTATTATATTTTCACCTGTAAACAACAAACTTTAATATGAGAGGCTTGTAACAAAATCTCAAATAGATGGCGTCGAGAGACAAATTATGTCTACATTTTATTGATTACTTGAACATCAAATATTTATTAATTGATAAACTAAAGTTCTTAAAAACTTAAGACAAGATTTTTGTGCATAGCGCAAAGGGCAACAATTATTATTTTTATAAACAATAATTATTAATCTAAAACACTCATCCAAATTGAAAAAACCTTCCGAGCAAAGATAAATGTCGCCGGCAGGACTCAAACCCGCACCCTTCTAATGTCCGGTTAGATGCTCTACCGTTGAGCTACGTTGGCTTATCGCAAACCCGCCAAGTTAATCAATATATACTAGTGTTCCATTTTTAATAATTACTGTTTTTTATTATATTTTCACCTGTAAACAACCAACTTTATTAATATGAGAGAGGCTTGTAACGGCTAAATCCCTCAAATAGATGGCGTCGAGACAAATTATGTCTACATTTTATTGGTGAAAATTGCTTTGACTTGTCAAATATTTATTAATTGATAAACTAAAGTTCTTAAAAAACTTAAGACAAGATTTTTGTGCATAGCGCAAAGGGTAACAATTATTATTTTTATAAACAATAATTATTAATCTAAAACACTCATCCAAATTGAAAAAAAAAACCTTCCGAGCAAAGATAAATGTCGCCCGCAGGACTCGACCCGCACCCTTCTAATGTCCGGTTAGATGCTCTACCGTTGAGCTACGTCGGCTTATCGCAAACCCGCCAAGTTAATCAATATATACTAGTGTTCCATTTTAATAATTACTGTTTTTATTATATTTTCACCTGTAAACAACCAACTTTATTAATATGAGAGAGGCTTGTAACGGATGAGTGTTTTAGATTAATAATTATTGTTTATAAAAATAATAATTGTTACCCTTTGCGCTATGCACAAAAATCTTGTCTTAAGTTTTTAAGAACTTTAGTTTATCAATTAATAAATATTTGACAAGTCAAAGCAATTCTCACCAATAAAATGTAGACATAATTTGTCTCGACGCAATCTATTTGAGGGATTTAGCCGTTACAAGCCTCTCTCATACTAATAAAGTTGGTTGTTTACAGGTGAAAATATAATAAAAACAGTAATTATTGAATGGAACACTAGTATATATTGATTAACTTGGCGGGTTTGCGATCAGCCGACGTAGCTCAACGGTAGAGCATCTAACCGGACATTAAAAGGGTGCGGGTTCGAGTCCTGCCGGCGACATTTATCTTTGCTCGGAAGGTTTTTTCAATTTGGATGAGTGTTTTAGATTAATAATTATTGTTTATAAAAATAATAATTGTTACCCTTTGCGCTATGCACAAAAATCTTGTCTTAAGTTTTTAAGAACTTTAGTTTATCAATTTCTAATTTATAGTTTCAAACGGTAATCCGAGTTTATATACCGACCTTTCGGGTATATGGGTTTATCAGGACGTACCAACAAGCATCAACCCTTGAATCTAGTGAATATAGATGACATTTCGGTCTCTTGTGAATATATATATATATATATATTTTTAATTCAACCAAATAATAATTCTTTCCCATGTCCTAAATAAACTCTCAAAAGAGTAAATGTTTGTCGGGTAAGTTCTGATACACCCTGTATATATGTCATACATTAATTTAATACTCGAACAGCGTAATGATTTATAATAAATATAAATATAATCATTCTGAGCGCAACTTAAAACATAACTAAAATATAATATCGTTCCTCGCTGCCACATGCAGAGTTTTAGCAGTTAACGCACGAGTAGACAAGAAGCCCGTGAACAAAAGTAGTACGGTTTATGACACTTTATTAGGGATGCTGTATCCATATATAGGAAACCATTATATTCCATAGACTGAAGTGACGTAACTCATCTTATCAGGCTTATCTGATATCTCTCATGCTAGTTTGTAGTTTAATAGGCTGTATGGCAGATCGGATACGTCTTGTGGAGGATTTCGTAATCCTCCGATAAGGCGATAATAATTGATATTGCGACTGAATGATTGTGGCACGCATTGGTGTACTTTAAGAAAAAGATATTCTCATGAGAAACAACGCTTGTCACTTATATTTTATAAAATATTGGAACGTGTGAAGTACTATAAGATTTTTACATGAACATGGAATTTAACGTGAAAAGACTTTTTCACTTCACGCTCAAATAAAGAATAGTTGAAAAGCTTGTAATGGAAAAATGTGATGCACTCTAAGACTGTCCCCTATTTTTTTCTATTTTTGTTAAATTTTTCGTGTCATTATATGAATTTTATTAATATGTGTCGATCATTGAAAAAACTTTATTTGTATTACAGTTTTTTTATCTTATTTTTTTGGATAACGGATGGATTTGACCATAAATAAAAGTCTATACAGATAAATCGTAAACTAAAATGCCTCATCTAGTAATTAATTATGTGCAGAATTTAAGCTTTCACCCTGTAATCTAAAATAGAGTATATCAAGATAAGAAGAATTTTGAAAATTGAATATTTAAAACAATTCCAAATGGATCCTGGACGAAACGCTGACTGGATCATGTTTTTTTTTCGTGTGCAATGTTTAATAGATCACATTATAATAAAACAGATTGGCGTTTTTTAGACATATTTAGTTTATAAAAGTGTAATCGGAAGAAAAAAATTTATCATGTTTCCGGAGCTATAGGAATTGGACCTGGTTTGTTTCCATTCCGCTTTTTCGACCGTGATTTCTTAATAATGAGTATTTATTATCGACTTCCAATGTAATATAGCCCCATAAGATGACTCTGAAAATTAAATTATGAAAATGTAAACAATATATAAAAGTTAGTTGAATATTTTTATCTTCACTGATTTTATCCGTGAATCATTCGGTTAAAACCCTTGAATTTAAACATTAATTTGGAAACGCCAATGACAACCATCTTAATGACCTTTAATTCAAATTTATGCAATATAACATTATAAACCTTAAGTTGGGAAACTTTACGGTGTAATAGCCATTAAAATATCCGTATATTTATTTGGAAATTAATGGGGGCATTGATAATAAAAACAAAAACATTTCATTCGTTAATAATATAAATAGATCGTACGTAAGTGGCTTCCTCACAGTTTGATAATGCCTTCAGAAGCCGAAACAGCTGTCACATGTAAAAATTATTAGCTAGAACAACTTTTTGTTACTAATCAATTTTTTAACTAAATAAGAAAAATAGTTATTATTAAAAAAATACTATAAATTAAAATGGAGTTCTCAACTTGAACACAATTTTTTTTTATAGTATTTAAGTATTTTAGTGTTAACAAAATAAACACAATAATAATAAATAAATAAAATATAACGTCGAATGGTGGTTCTAGAGTAAAACGTGTACTAATTAATTATCAAATCAGTACTCAGGAGGGGGTTAATATATTTGCTGCAATATTTGATAAACCACTTCAATTATTCTAATTTCTTGGGACACATTTAGAATCATAATTAATCTGATCGCTTTAACCGTTACCTACTATGACAAGTTCCTTTTCTACTTCCTAGAAAAAACATTTACAATAAAATGCGCAAGAATTTCTTTCATTCTCGTTAATTTCACGCCAATTAAAACACTGCAAATCCCTTACTGCAAATGATCCAATTTTGACCAAAATATAATTTACGCCTCGCGTATCTATTTCTCTCCTTTAAAAGCATTAATACCACTAGCAACCGTTATTAATCAGTAAACAGTTATCACATATTACTAAAAACAATAACCATTTCTCGTGCACATGGGTGGATCTAAACAAGGCAAATCTAATTACTGTAATAAACAGCATTGAGTCGTTGCGATGCTATTTCGAAGTACAGGGATTTCATAATATTACTGGATTACTTAAATAAAAATAAGATATAATAAATTAATTTAACGTGTGTGAGTAAAAGTTTCCCAATATTAAAATCTTGAAGTGTGTATTTTACTCGTAGGTTGGTTTTATTATTATTTTTTTTTTTTAAATTTTTTTTTTAAATGTATTCTTTTTATATGTCAGACAGAGCATTGCACTGAAATCAACAAATTATTATTATTAACTATATAACAATTTCTATACATTTTGTTTTGAAGAGTTTTATCCACCGTGTACATTCGTTACTTAATTTTATTTATTTGCTACCGGTTTCGATACATCCGTCTCATTCACAATTAAATTAAGTAACAAATGTACATAGTGGATAAAACTCATACAAACAAAATAGTTTTATTAAGTTTAAAAATATTGCTACGGTTTGGTTTTGTTAGCATAAGGGAAATTAAAGCGATGGTCATTGTAATAATATTACAGAGCAGCATTTATGTTGCGTAGTGGTAGAGTGAGACAACGATAGAAAATCATTTAAAGTAGAGCTGTTTCACTACCCAATTCCCAGAAGAGCTACCGAGCTAGCCGCTAGGTCTTTAAGATCTCTTGTAATTCGCATATTATAAACAGTTAACTTAGAATACCCAGTATTAAAATTGAAAGCCAAACTACCATGCGAAAGAAATACCAACATCGAGAAATGAATTTTGATAATGTTTATCGACAAACGCTGTCACGCAATACCAACATAACAAAATAACAATTTATTAGTAACCATGAAAATAATTTGACTTTCAGTAAAATGTAAACACACTTCACTAGGTCAAACTAATCATCCCAAACAAATGTAGTAGTTAGTATAGCTCTAACAATGCATTTACCTATGGATAATCCAGTTATTAGGTTTGTAGAAAACGACGCCTACGAAAATTGTTAGATTGAGTTATAATTACTCGGGGTAAACACACACACTTCAAATTAACAAAAAAAGGCGTTATTCAGGCAAGCAGTTTTCTTTTTTTTGTTTATATCTGTGAAATAGTGTTATTATTCTTGTCAATAGGTATACGGTATTTTTTTTTTTTTTTTTATGCAAGATTATCTCAAAAATGAACTATTTTCATGTGATAAATTGATTATCAATACATAAACTGCGCAAACACCCGGTTCCGCATAGGTACTCGCACGTCCAGCGTTGACTTCCATTCTGCTCGCCTTCGCAACTCCGGCCAAGTGAATGTTGCATCAGAACTCCTGCTAGCCGGACTACGCCCATGCCTCGGGCACTGCTCACTGCTCTGGCATGGCTTACCACTACTCGCTATTGCCGTTCTCTTCATCCCGATGACCAACAGATGCCAACGTAAAAAATATAAATATTTAACATTATTTGTTTTTTTTTTATAATTGCACGCTTGCTTTGCCAATCGTTTAAATGGGACCACTTTTTACGTACGCACACGCAGACGTACGATTCTATAGGCACTCTGATGAAAGTAACATTGTAATTTTAATTTCAATGTCGTTTATGTAACGCGCAACATGTGATTTATGATGACATAATTCGTTGCTAAAAGATAATGTATGGAGACTATTATAAAATAATTTTGAATGAATTGGCTGACGTTTGCCATTGCGATTGCGTGCTAGAGGACTAGAGGATAGAAGGTTACACAAATCATTGTTCAGCGATATAAACCTCATTAATTTTCTGACGTTTCTATTGATTCAAAAATTTAAACTTAAAGAAAACCTTTTTTTCAATACGGATACGAAAACTGTATCAGGACGTATTCTCTCAAAGTAATTTATGTTTAAAAACAGCGCAAATCCTTGGATCTCTCTTTCAATGAACTTTCACTAGAATATATATTACAATAAAAAACACATAAATTTGTTGTAGACCACTTTTATTTTATCAAAACTCTACCGGTTTCGGAAGCAACCTTCCTTCATCAGGAGAATATTAAAACTAACTTATGATATAGAATATTGACAAGACATATAAATTTTAGGTGTTGGAGTGGGGGGTAAGCAAATGGGTAGGGGTAATTGTAGGATTTCCGGGAAAAACAGAGCGATTTATTGGGAAAATATTCAGAATGGGACTAATTTATGTGTTTTTTATTGTAAATTATGGCGAGCCACAATGTTAATGCTTTTTACAAATATAGAATATATATTATTTACAAATAAAAAATCTCTTTAAATTCGTAATGTAAATTTTCTGTTTAATTTGAAGTCTCTGATTACCCGAAGTTTGATTGCCAAGAGAATGGTCGTTATTACTCAATAAAATAAGTATGTCGTATTTTATATCAAGTCCTTCGAGTATAATTATCACATCATTGGGACGATGAAAAGTCAATATATTTATGCAAATCTTTCATACAGTATATAGATACTCTTCTCACACTTCTTAAACTGAAATAGATGACTCATCTAATGATGCATCTAATTAATTAATTGATTTAACTAATAGTGATACCTTCGATGCCATACTAAAAACTTTTCAATTAGCGTTGTGATTAAAAGGAGGAACTTTACGACAACGTAACGACCTTATTTCCGTCATTTTGTTAGAAAATACTTTTAGCATTGCTTTATTTTAGTAGGCAAAATTTGTTTAGCTTTGTGAAATAATTAATATCACTAACTAACTAACCATAACGCCGTTTCTCCGCAGGGGTAGGCAGAAACGACGGAACGCCATACAACTCGATCTTGGTATACACTTCTTGCTTCATTCACATTCATACATCGTCTTATACATTTTCTTCTCTGACTCAAGTACTTGATTCACTTGATCGTGCCATGTCTTCCTTTGGCGTCCCCGGCTTCGTCTTCCATTCACATTCACGTAATATATGCTTCTTACACTCCCTTGTTCTTTGATTCACTCTACATGCCCAAACCATCTAAGCGTCCCTTTCTTAATCCTACTCATTACACTTATATCAGCCTTGCATTCTTTACGAATCTCAATATTTTTCACATCATTTATGGTTTTACCACACGTTTGCCTCAGAGATCTCATTTCTACGGCATTCAGTTTACTTTCATCCTTCCTCTGCCAATTCCATGCCTCATTGCCATACATCAGAGTTGGCATTAGCACTCCATTGCGGACTACTAGCATCGCTTTTTTGGACAACTTTTTGTTAACATATGAAATAAATAAAAGTACATTAACGATTTTTTTTATATGAATACCCCACAAGAGTCCCAATTGCTCCCAACCGTCTGGAGCCAGAAATACTATGGCATCCCCAATTGGGGAATGTTATGAGGCTGAAGGTATTGGGGGAGGAGAAGAAAAAGGGGAAGAAGAAGGTGGGGAAATACCTGGCTATTCAGATCTGGTCACCAAATGCGGCTAAAAGCCATTTCAAGCAACGTTTCAATTCTGAATGGTGGTCTTTCACCGGGGCGATACTGAGAGTATCTTCCACTCCGGATCGTTCGCGAAAATATACTTCAATTATTTTTAAATGAATAAATTGGAAAACAGCACAAATTAATTAAATTAAATTTACTTGCCCACGCCGGGATTTGAACAATGTCAATGACTATAATATGATAAGTAATTTATTATTTTGTGGTAGTAGATGAGTATTGAGTATTTGTTTCATTATTTAAGATAGGTATGATGAAAGCGATAATTATAATGCGGTGTTAGGACTTACCCCGAGCGACTGAGCGACTGAGCGACTGAGCGACCGAGCGACCGAGCGACCGAGCGAGCGCCTCTTGCATAATCCGCTCTGGGCGTAATGAGGATTTGTCCAGTTAACTGGAGCACGTCGACTATTTATTTATATTCACTTTCTTATACCGATAGACATAGGCTGTAAAAGAAGAAAGTATACTGAAAAAACGCGTCTTGTTATATTTAATAATAATGTGATCGTTTCTTGTTTGCTTTGTTACACAAAGACGTTTTTTATGCACGCGATTGAGAAGAATTCTAAAAAAAAAGAAGTGGAATGAAGAATGTAGCCGTTTTGTATTAGACAATGAAACATCAAATAGGTGATTCGTTGTTATAAAATTCTGAGCTTAGAAAATTATTATTATTATTATAGAACTCGTCTGTATCCTAATCTATTTCTCACTGATTAATGTGATAAAGATAAATAAACAAATAATCATTAAAAATAATATTTACACAAGTTAATGAATTTAAGATTTGTGTTTTTATGAAAAGGTGTACAATTTCTAAATAATAGAGTAACAGAAGGTAAACAAGTAAAAGAAGGTAAATAAATATGATTGCAGTTTATCTTTTTTTCTCTCTTATAGTTATTTCGTTTATCGTGTGCAACACTGAGATCTTTTATGTAATACCACTGAGCTACTGAATTATGAAATAGTAATTACCAGAGTATTTATAAAATCTAGGTATCATTTCAATATCTTAAAATATCAAGCCATTAATTATTATACCTACGATCAAATACAAACCTAAGCCAATAATATCTCTGATGAAAATTACATCGGATAAATATCGATTTTACTGATTTAAGTAGAACGGTAATTGGTGGAGACATACGTTGTATAATGAACTTGAATTAAACAAAGTTGACAATGATGTCCCACATAAATATAAATCGGTTAGGTATATCGGAGACACTATCAAATGAGATCAAAATAAACTCGGATAGAATCTTGTAGTCATGGTAAACAGGTATCAGCCAAAAATATATGAAAATTAGTTAATTCATGATATTTAGTTATTTGCTTATACGTCCACCTGGGCTTTTACGTGGATTTTAAAATATAATATAAAGAGCTATCAAACATTACAAATACATAGAGATTCTAAACCATAAAGTAATGCACAATCTTTTTCAAACGTTTAACAGTCACATAAAATAGAAAACTAAATCAATAATATAACACAAATCATTAAAGCTGCATTATCCAAGCTAAAATACTACATATTGTAGGATTCATCAAAGTGCTGGTATAGATGACGCTTTACTGTATAAATGGAGTCAGCAAATACATCAACAACGCCTATAAACCCGTTGCCCAGACCATGCATTCTATTGGTTAATGAATGAGGCTGAGACTTGTTTGTGTTAGTGTTACAGAAAAATGTTACAGTTTATCTTGTGTTCCTCGTCGGTACATTTAATTTACTAGTGGCGAGGAAGGCAGGGATGTTAATAATTATGTATAATACAACTAGGTCTGACATAACTCTCCTGTCAGACAGCTATGGTATTGATGATATTGACAGTTCTTGGAAATCGAGGTACGATACCGATCAGGATGACGGGACGGATTGAGGTAACCGTAGCTCAGTGGTTTAGAGTGCAGGTCCCGGGTTCAAATCCCAGCTACTACCGTTAACTTTTTGCTGTGTCTTACTGGAGTTGTTAAAAGTATCTTTAATTATTAAAAATATTCATTAATTGGCTTAGTACTCGCAAGAATACACGTATAACACTTACTGTAACTACTTTTTTGCAATATTTAAATATAACATGAAATACATACGTAATAAAAAATACCAATATTCAGAATGTTGATTTAAAGAATGCTGTTAATTGGAAGACCTACACTTAAATGTTTCTGAATATGCAAATATATTTTAAGTTTTAAACTAATGGTGCTTTTTATTTTACTTTTTTTAGAAACTAGTCTCAAAAATCGCCTAGTTACGTCTATGTACGATGTACATAAATGGATTGTATTTTGTGAACGATAATTGATTGATACGAATGATTTTTAAAACGAAAACCATTGGATTAACTCTGATTGATTATTTTTGTATGAAACAAACCATTGTGATCTCCCTAATTTACATCTTTCTTCTATTCAATTGTCATGGGGAGAATACATGTTTTCAAAATTGAAAAAAAAAACAGTGCCGACTTTCATATAACAGTGTGGAGCGTGTTTCTCCTAAACCCTAGGTGACCATTAATAAATCTTTGTAATCGGCACGGAGTTCAAATAACATGGAGATTGCTAAAGGAACAAATTGTAACAATAAAGAACTCCAGTGAAAAATGGCAGGCTTTAAAAAAAATAATAATATAGATCAGCAGATTCTGAATTTTAATTATATATCTAATTATATGTAGAATTTATAAATCGTTATTTAAAAGGATATAAAAAATCGTCTCATCAAAACACCTTGTTGTATTAGTACAATTGCATTTGGAACATATGACGTCACGTGCACATTCTGTTTTTGGATTAATGCGGATATATTTATTTTTCGATTTTGTTTTGTATCTCAAACGTGTATTTTTTTTTTAAGTTTCGACGAAATTTAAACTTAACTTGGGTGACTTTAAGCTATACAATAGTTGTTCAATATATATGTGTAATTAGAGTAGTCATGAGCAAACCAATTATCAATACGGGTATTATGAAAATTATAATGATCAATACTATTATTATTAAATCTTTACATGTAGCAAACACTTTGTGGGAATACATAATTATAAAAAAATAAAATAACTTTGTTTTAATTCCACTTAGTTTTTTTTCCGGCCTCAGGGGTGAATAAAAATATAATGTATAATAGGAAGGTTCAGGTTGAATCGAAACCGGTTGGATGAAAAAATAATATAGTGGAATTAAAACTATTATTATTCTTTGAGTTAAAGCTTCTAAAAAGATACATAATTATATTACTTATGTTTAGTTATGGTTTACTATGAATAGAAAATAAAATGATATACTGTAAAGCTCATCCTTGTTTTAACTTTTGATATTCTAACCTGAAAACTGATCAAAACCGACCGGCCATAGATTTGAAGCGTTTTGACGGACTTTGAAAAGTTAAAACTTTGAATATTATTATAATAATGATATAACTTTAAAAAAAAACTAAATATACTGGTATATAATTTTGAACGTCGTTATTATAAAAAAAAATAGTAAAGTTGGACTGGAGTTCCTTATTAAAATAACTTTGTTTTGACAGCTTAAAATATTTAAAAATTAGTGCAATATGTACGGATCTTATGACTCTCGACCAAAAACCGTACCACCGTAATATCGAGTCGAAGAAAAATTTGGAATTGTACAAAAAACCCATGTATCCCAACAACACGAGCTATGAGCTTATGTAGTTTATAGGTATATTGTGAAAAAAAACTCGAAACATCATTTCCATCGTGGCATCTGGGGCTTTGAAATAATAAATTCATAGTCAGAAAATAAAGTAGGTTTCATATTTTTAATTCCTAATTTGTTGTGAAGCCGTGTCATTAATTATTAACAACGTGCTTGTTTATTGACTTATTTTAAAAAACCTAACGATATTTCATAAGTTTAACTTTTAAAAGTGCCCGTAAACGAGCAAGATAAGTTGCCTATTGCCGAACAATTTTGTTGTCTTGCCCGGCAATGGTTTTGCCGGGAAAGATGTTGGCTGTCAATATTGCCATGTCCCGCCCAAAAATAGCCCGAAAACCTAATCTAACCGAACTTTATAAATCTTTTTTTTTTTTAATAAAAAATATTTAAAAAATTATAATAATAAAAAATAAAATAATGAGAATAAATTAATGAAAATAAATTAACAAAAAAAATTGTAAATTAATAAAGCATAAGTGACTACAAATTTTTTGATGAAATAATAAAAAATACGTATGTAAAGCAAATTAGGTTTCGGGGTTCTTTTTTTCGTACCTTAAGGACTTCTAGAAAATGTTCCGATTCATACGTGTCACGGAACCTCCGAAAAGTCGTAAAGGAAGCCAAACATCTTTTGATAGGATATGTGCCGAATATATGAAAAAAACGTACGACTTTTATAGATACCAAGATTTTTTTCAATTAATTTAATGTCAATTTATACCTACTTAGTTATTAGACCGTGTAATTATACTTCACATGTTTTTGTTCTACTTTATGTACGACTAAACCTTGTGAAATGTATTTTTTATTACTAGGCGTATGAAATTTTTTTTGCAAAAATCTAAAATAAAAAAAATTATGAAAAAAGTCCAACAATAACTTCGTGTCCTTCTTTTTGGAGATCCATCTGGCATCCAACTTTTTGGAGATCCATCTTGCATCCAGCTTTGAATAAAAATCTATTTAATTTTTTTTCGGGTTTGTTGACTCTCATCAATCCGAAAAACGCATCCGTTGTGAACCAAAAATCTATTAGGTTTAGCATTACCTACTTGGCTTACTTCTTTAAAATGATTCACTGTAAAATTTAATTTAAATATGGTCTGGGTAATGATAAATAAGTTTTAATTTGAAAGACCGTCCACGAGCATTTATCTCAAGTACGCGGTGGCTGGACTAAATTTGCAGTTTGGATAGCTAGGTGCAGTAACGAATGTCCCCTGACATTTGGAGTCGTGTGCAGTAAATCTAAGGCGTCCAACGGCTGTTATGAAAGTCTGAATAATTATTGTGGAAATCGATCTCTCGCCGGCTCTGCTACCCTGGTACACTGGTACCCTGGTACTCTGGTACACCGCTACCCTGGCAGGCACGCTTCTGCTGATTCCTGTTTAAATGTATAAGTAATATGTTTTTTACCTGATGGAAAAAAAATATAGATGTCTCACAGCCACTATTGATTTAAAAGTAGGTAATAACAACTAACTAACTAAATAAATAACTAACCATCACGCCGTTTCCTCGTTCTCGGCATACACTTCTTGCTCCATTGCCTTTCATACATCGTCTCATACATTTTCTTCTGTTATTCCGACTTCTGACATGGCCCAACTAAGGTATTTGATTAACTTGATCATACCATGTCTTCTTCGGACGTCCCCGGCTTCTTCTTCCATTCGCATTTGCGTTATATATTCTCCTTACACTCCTTTCTTCGTTCATTTGCTCTACATGCCCGAACCATCTAAGCGTACCTTCCTTAATCTTGCTCATTACGCATACATCAGCCTTGCATTCTTTACGAATCTCAACATTCTTCACACGATCATACATGGTTTTACAACACATTCGTCTCAGAGATCTCATTTCTACAGCATTCAGTCTACTTTCATTCGTCCTCTTCCAGTTCCATGCCCCATTGCCATACTTAATGTTAATAACAACATTTAAAAGGATTTAGGACAAGATGTATTACACAATAGATAATAATATACTTTTAATTAACACCGTGTTTTAAGGCATACGGAACTGGAGAAAGACAGCAGGAGACCAGAAATGGTGCAGGCATTTTCTAAAAATGACGATAACTCGTAACTAGTAAGTACCCCACTGCACCAAAACCACCTAGATCACAAGGTCGTAACACTGAATCAAATCGGCCTCTTAACCTGTATAAGAACCTCAAAAAATATTTTAAAATGTTCTGATGAATAGGAATAATAAATAAAGTTTTGAAAATGTCATACAAATTAAGGAGCCGATTTTGTGTTGTCCCGGCCTTGTGATCTAGGTGGTTTTGATTGCACCCAACTGCTTCTAACCATCAGTGGAATTATGACATTCCCAATTGGGGTATGTTGCTAGGCTAAAGGTAGTAGGGAGAGGAAGGGGGGGTTATACCTGGCAATTCATACCTGGTCACCAAATACGCCTAACGCCATTTCCAACAACGTTCGGGTTGGATATTGAGAGTATCTTCCACTTTGTTTATATGAAGATAATGTTATTGTCGTCTTGGTTCACAATGGAAATCTTCATTTCCCTCCCAACGTTTCACCCTCTCCCATTTCCTTTTATTCCTCCTTTTATTCACCATAGAACCATTCCCTCCGAAATGGTTCTAGACAACAGCTGAAACGTCATTATTCTACCATATTGTTTTCAAAATTATTCTAATCGTAAATTAACTGTGCAACCTAATTAGGATGTTGCTATAAACTTGTCGACCAATAAATTTTAATGTGAACAACTATGCGTCACTAGAGATGCATCTGAATAATAGCAGTAATACCGTGTCTTAACCATTTATTTGCACGGTGAAAATGCTATTTTATGCTTCGTGATTTAAATTCGTGATTTAAATTTAATATAAGCGTAGTGAGCAAGATTAAGAAAGGGACGCTTAAATGGTTTGGGCATGTAGAGCGAATAAACGAAGAGAAGAGTGTAAGGAGAATATATGACACGAATGTGAATAGAAGAAGCCGGGGACGCCCGAGGAAGACATGACATGATCAAGTGATTCAAGTACTTGAGTCGGGCCATGTCAGAAGTCGGAATAACAGATGAGAATGTATGAGGCATTGTATGAACGTGAATGAAGCAAGAAGTGTATGCCAAGATCGATTTGTTTGGCTGTCCGTCCTCTCTGCCTACACCTGCGGGGAAACGGCATGATGGTTAGTTAGTTAGTGATTTAAATTCAAAACTAATCAACATTAAAGTATAAGACATTATCTTAAAGCAACCGATATGTTTTGCCTGAATGCATTGTATTTTGTGAGAAATTTATAGTTCCATAATAATGAAAATTATATTGGAAATCAAGAGAGCCGATTATAATGAGATATCCAAAGAGTATTGAACAGTTCTATAAAATTGAAATTTGTTTTATTTCGAGGAATTAGTCACTTTACAACGCTATATAAATATATTTAGAAAAATTATTTCCTTCAACACGCAAAGAAAAGTAATGAAAAAATATGTTATGACAACTTTCAACAAATCAATGAAAAAGTCCCAGATCGATTTCCAATAAATATTTTCCCATCAAACATTTTTTTTAATGAGACATCATTAAAATTTATCGCGTCAGATTGAGAGCGTATTTTTTTTTAGCTGGAATGTTATGATAATTATTTTAGACAGATAATGCAAGGAATTGCAAGAGAAAAATCTAACTTGGACGACATTGTATCGAAAGTCTGTTGATTTTCATAAGTAGCGACCAATACAGACCACAAAATAAAAATTCCAGATATTTTTTATTACTACTTAAACCGCAATATTTGCTGAAGGAAATTCACGTAGCGAGAGTGTGTTTTCTTCAGCGGGGCGACCAGAGGCAAAAACACAAGTCGTTTATAGTTTATTGAGCAAATGTGGTCAAAGTATTTGTAACATTTTAATTGACAACGTTCTCCGGACAGAATGATACACTGCAAACTGTAGATACTCGCCTGATGTCGTTATCGTTATCGGGCTGTTTTGTAACCTGTTTAAATGCCTATCAACAAGGTTTTTTTCCTCTTTTCTTAAGGGAGTTGCTACATACCTTACGTATTTCTACAGGAAAATAGAAATACTGGAATTACCTAACCTAACGTGACATACTTGAAAACAAGTTGAAGACCCATAATAATCAGGATGGAAGTTTCCTAATTTGTTCTGGTGAAAGAGCTGTACCACCTACAAAATATTATAAGTTTGAATTATAGTTCGAAAATCGTGAATTATTTCTAATCCTTTCTTTTTTTTATCCTATCCGGTGTTTCCTATCATAGAGCTTCGATATGTTCATTCTATCAATATAAATAAGAGGTATTTATCGACACGCTAACAAAAGCATATAGGTATGCATCGAGTTCGGTTAAAAAAATAATAATTACAAACCTTTTTGTTTAAACCATTACTTTAATGAATTTATCTACATTTGTCTATATCAATCTTTTCTTCGTCGGGATACAATGTATATTGAAAAATAAGCATAGATAAAAATAACAATAAAAGGTGAGAATAGGTTTTAATATATTTTTTAATGTGTGTATGTAAATATATATATATAAATAGAAACAGAAAACGTCCCAAAATAACAATAATTATTCTGAACAGCAATTATTCTAATTATTAATGTAAAAATGACGTATATTTAAAAATACGTATTTGAGTATTAGTAATATTTAATTGACTATTAAAAATTTTTATATTTTTTTAAAAGTCAAATTGATCTAATTGTTAACCAATTGTATTTGTATGTAAGCTTTTATTTATATCAAAAGAATGATTACTTTCCACAATATGGTTAGCAAATTCAGATTTATTTTCGCAGTAATGTCCATATTCAGTATTGTTCAATTTTGTTTGAATTTCTAGTTTCTAATATGAATATAGTAATGATTGTTTTCTAATAATTTCGATTATTTTTTCTCTCGCAACTCATTGTTATTTTTCTCTATGCTTATGTAATTATTTTTCAGTATCCATTACATCCTGGAAACATATAAATATTGTTATTGAAATACGGTTATAAACAAAACACTTCATTATTATTTAACCTAAAATGATTTTGAAAAACTAAATAAGCCCAACAATATTGTACTTATCTATTATTAATAAAAAATTAAATTAAAAATTAAAATAAGCTCTTCCAACTGTCATAAAAATAAATTTTACGTTATTGTAATAAAAATAATATATATGTGTGTACGAGTATATGTTTGTCGAAAAAGATGACGATAAGAACATCTTATTGCTTACTTTATTAGTTCAGAACGTTCATTTTTACTATCAAACACATAATATAAATATATTACTCTGTCGATTTTACGCTGTTTAACGCATTATTTCAAAGGTCGAGTTTCTTTCCGGTAGTACTTTTCAACGTATTTTTGTAAATTTGAGCCCTTGGATCAATATGACCTTTCCACGTGAAACAAATTATCAATGAGCACTTATGATAGTTATCCATACTAATTGAGATATGTCTACACGTGCGAGAGAGGTTAAATGAAGCACTTAAATACATAAATACTACATGTACATGTTCAAGAGATATTAAGTATTTTCTATGCTCGATTCAATCGACTTTAATTCGTTCCGCGGATTATTAAATATTATGAGAAATCGCTATTTTTAATAGCAATATGACGATTTGGCTTGAACGTCAGAACTTTATAGCGAATCGATTAATCTTACATTAACCAGGAAAAAATATTACCACAGGCAAGTAATAACATTCTTCGGTAACCGGAGTGAAAATAACTGCGGTCGATAATTAATATAAACCTGTGATCGATAACTCTCTGTGGACCTTGGACACATGGCTACCATCTTCTAGTCAACGTATGCATCAGAAGATATATGGATGTAGATGAATCAAATATATGAATTGTCAGAGCCGGGATAGGTGGCGCTCTCTTATCGCTGGAGGCTCATTTCGGAGACACAAGAGGTAGTTTTGTTGATTACTTTTGCATAAATTGGATACTTCTTTATTTACATGGACCATTATTAAGAAAACCTGGTAGTTTTACATGTGTTGCAATACAGAAGATTTTTTCTAGGTTTTCAATATTTGCAATTCAAAGAAGTGATATTTCGTATTTTCTTCGTCATTTTAAATATTTATCATTAAATAAATAAATCTTTTTTATGTCATTATAAACAAAAACGGTTTTAAAAAATAAAATCCAAATATTAACAGATGTGTAGATGAAATCTTTGTCAGACTGAAAAAAATCTACAGTACTCGGAAAAAAATTACACCGTCCCTATTCCTATCATCGGTCAACTCTGACTTTCATCAACATCAGTTGTTGTTGTTGTTGTTGTTGTTGTTGTTGTTGTTGTTGTTGTTGTTCTTGTTGTTCTTGTTCTTGATCTTGATGTTGTTGTTGTTGTTGTTGTTGTTGTTGTTGTTGTTGTTGTTGTTGTTGTTGTTGTTGTTGTTGTTCTTGTTCTTGTTCTTGTTCTTGATGTTGTTGTTGTTGTTGTTGTTGTTGTTGTTGTTGTTGTTGTTGTTGTTGTTGTTGTTGTTGTTGTTGTTGTTGTTGTTGTTGTTGTTGTTGTTGTTGTTGTTGTTGTTCTTGTTCTTGTTCTTGTTCTTGTTCTTGATGTTGTTGTTGTTTTTGTTGTTGTTGTTGTTGTTGTGGCTGTTGCTGTTGCTGTTGCTGTTGCTGTTGCTGTTGCTGTTGCTGTTGCTGTTGCTGTTGCTGTTGCTGTTGCTGTTGCTGTTGCTGTTGCTGTTGCTGTTGCTGTTGCTGTTGCTGTTGCTGTTGCTGTTGCTGTTGCTGTTGCTGTTGCTGTTGCTGTTGCTGTTGCTGTTGCTGTTGCTGTTGCTGTTGCTGTTGCTGTTGCTGTTGCTGTTGCTGTTGCTATTGCTGTTGCTGTTGCTGTTGCTGTTGTTGTTGCTGTTGTTGTTGCTGTTGGCTGAATTCATCAAGGTCACGGTAGCTCAATTGGTCGCCACTCTCGGTTCTGAGCTCGAGTCTCAGTGGCAACCGTATCGTTTTTATTTTCTGTATACTCGTATTCTTCTGTTCCATATTTTCAATCAAAATTATTGATATCATTTTCAATAATTATTATTGCATTGAAGTATAAAGCTAAGCTTCACTAAGTTAATCTTAATTTTAATATTTGTAATTAAGTTCTTTTTTGTGCATCCTCAAAAAAATAACTTACGTTGGTACCTTTCACCTAACCATATACAAAAAATTTAACAAAATCACTATCAGTGTAAGATCTTCATAGTACACCAAACGATTGCCCAATCGTTATAATTAAACTTCTCATAATTTTATAGATCAGGTCAAACAATGGGGTTTCCGTCTCTTGGGCTAATTTATTAATTAGACACTGTAAAAGTAGAGTGGTACAGACTATAGAGTGTATAGTCTGTTCGGTGATCTCTGCTCTACTCTGCCACCGGCTGGAGGCTGTTTCTTGTTCATGGTATAGTAGGTTCAACGTCAGGCGGAGTCACGAACAGAGTGGCGCAACGACTGGGTAACATTATTACAACGCATATTTTAATATCTCAGTGGTCGTAAACCAGGAAAAATCCTTTTTAGACCATAACTAAATTTAAGATTATCTAGAATTCAGTATTTATAAAATAAAAAATATTTGTGGCTGTTTTTATTGTTTTTGTTCAGAAATTTTAAATAACACCTCTTAGAGTTCAATAAAGGGGAGAAATAAAAATAAAAAAGAGATTTTAAGAAATGCATTCGATTAAAAACACGGATTTTTTTGTAAAAATGTGCAGTGAAAAACGATGAAAATGTGTTCTTTTTAATGTGAATACCACACAAGAGTCCCAACTACTCCATGCTAATCGGAGCCAAGTGATAATATGATATCCCCAATTGCGGTATGTTTTGAGGCTCAATGGAATGGGGAGGAAAAGTAAATGGGGAAGAAGAAGGTGGGCAAGTGTCTGTCTCTCCAGACTTGGCCACCAAATACGGCAAAGCTATTTCAAGCAACAATCGATTCTAGATGGTGGTCTTTCATCGGGGCGATACTCAGAGTATATACCAATCTGCAACGTGCAGCAAGTACACTATAAATTCATTTATTTTTTTAAAAATTAATTAATATATTCATTAATTTATTTTTTTAGAAAGACAAATATCCCTTGTTTACGAATAACCTGATAATTTGAAAATCTCCTACTACCAGCACAGTAAGCGGAAGATGTTGCTTGTGTCATGACGGAAGACTTAGCCAGCTGATGAATTGAACACACGACACCTGGGTGAGACCCATATACGATTCTAACTCACCCACTAAGTTCTTTTTTACGTAATTATTTTAGTTTCGATAAAAAAAATTATTATTGTTTCCTATTGACAAACGCATGACGAAGAAAATTATCAAATTTGCACAAAAAAGATGTTAATATCTTTATGTTTACCTATGTCATATATTATTTATTACAGGAACTTGCCTGTGGGATATTCTAAATCTTGATTGTATATCTTGGCATAATTTATAGAGAAAACTAAATTTGAGAACACGTACAACTTTCAAGGTTTACTGCCCCTGTTTTTCTCATTGTCCGCATACCGTTGTTTTGAAGGCTTTATTAAAACATTGATCATTAATCGATGGGCTCGTTGACGTCATCACGGCCATCGACATACATACTAACAACATTAAACACACACAAACACACGTACACCTATCCACCCACGTTCAAAATTAATTACACACACACTTACACAATTCGGCTGGTCATCCATCTATCGAGGTTGAAAGTAGCCGCAGAGGGCGTGGTGAGTTCCAAATTCAAAATGCTTTAAGAGGTCAAAGGATCCTTGAGTTCGATTTGAAATATGGAACGTTATTTGAACAATGAATCATCTATGGAGAATTTAGAGTGGACGGTTTTGATGGGTTCATCAGTGTTGCATCAGAAGAAAATAACTTCGTGCATAGTACCTACCGTAAACTTATGGAGAGTCCATGGAAGAATATTTTAAAAATCTAACTCACATATTTGCTGGAGTTGTTTTTTGCTTTTCTCGCGAAATGATGCTATTCATTGTTACATAACGCAAATATCCCATAAAAACTAGCCGCTCGTTAGACAACAGCGCCCCTAGCGGCAAGAAATCAACACTCTCGTACGCGGGTCCGTTTCCGCCCGTGCACTCTCGACTCCATCATTCTCCCCGCGGACCTGGCCTTGGAAGCATTCTCCCCGCGGACCTGCCCTGGAAACATGAAACGCCGCCCGGAACCCGCCTAACGACTGAAGATGGCTTCCTGCCCGGCCACGCTACCAGCAATTGCCTTCACCGAACACTTCTCGCCTCTACACGAAAAACCGTGAGCCGTATCTTGCTTTTCCCCTTCCGTTGTGTTGCATTCTATTCAAATCACATTTAACCATGCCCGTTGAAGAGAATTTCTAGAGAGAGAGTTTTACCCGTAACATTATTGTAAGTTTTAGGTTAGCCTGTTCCCCTTGTGTAAATTAACTATGTCTGTACCTTTCCCCAAGTAAACTACTGAGTTTGAAAGCATCTGAGTGTTTCATTTGATAAAGTATTGAGTCGAATTCCCAACTATAAGACCGCCTGTCGATTCACGATCCTGCAGAAGAGCTCCGAGGCCTGCCGATTCTGAGCTAGTCGAAGGTCCCGAGCCGAGCTCCCTGGAAGAAACCCCTCACCGGGTAAGCCTCCACTTACACTGTCTCCCGTAAATGCACCTACCCAACCTTCCTCCTCTCCTTCTCCCGCATTCCCGCATTTCCCCGCCCAAATCCCGCGCATTACATCATGAAGTAAAGTTCACTATCAAGCAAAAAAATTATTTATGAACGGTCAGTAGCAGCAATACAAATGTACTTTTTTTAATCATCTAAGATAATATCATATTAACATATCTCAAAACAAAACAGCTAGACTCTAACCCAGGGCCTCGTGGTCTCTCTGGGACCTTGTGTTCTAATCCACTGAGCTACAGTTACCCCAATCCGTCCCGTCATTTTATCGGTATCATACATTGATTTTCTAAGAACTGTCCATAATCTACATTTAATTTCCAAATATTTTGGCTGCTATCTTTTTATCATAATTACTACAAGATTCTATCCGAATTTATTTGTAATCTTTTTAGATGGTGTCTCGGATATACCTATCTGATTTTTATTCATATGGACATCTGTTGACTTTTTCTAAGTGTTGAAGAAAAAATATTATGCTTAAAAAAAATATTTTCATTTAAATCAGCAAACGCCAATTCAGAATACACAAATTTTATTATTTATTATACGTAGATTTTATAAATCTTTATTTAAAAGGGATTAAAAAAATCATCTCATCAAAACACCTTGTCATGTGATACCATTGCATTTAGAGCATCTGACGTCACTTGCGCATTCTCTTTTTGGATTAGTATGGACATTTTTAATTTTTTGATTTTATTTTGTAATTCAAACGTGGAATTTTTTTAGTTTTGATGAAAATTGAACATAATTTGGGTGGCATTATGCTCTATAATTTTAGTTCAATATAAAATAAACTATAATTACTTAAATATGATATATTCATAGGCAAATCGACAACAAACACTGTCTGAATTATAAGTATTATCATTATTCTTTGAATTAAAGTTTCTAAAAGGGTATATAATTATATTACTTATGATAAGTTATGGTTTACCATGAATATAATATAAAATTATGTTCCGTAAATTCCATCTTGGTTTTGATATTTTACATTCTAACCACAAATCTGTTCAAAACCGACCGGCCATTTGATCATTTTGGACGGCTTTTGAAAAATTCAAAACTTTTCAAAATTAGTTTTACTATGAAAACTAAGTTTAGAAAAAAAAATTAAACTCGTATTTAAATTAAAACTGGACTGGTGTTCCTAATACACACATTTTTGTTTTTTTTTTTTTTGTTTGCTTTTTATGTGTTTTGACTAGAGGGTCACTTGTAATTAAGAACTCGAAAGAATCCAAAGCGAAGCTTAAAACTCATCTCTTCAGAAAGTCATATCATTAAATACATTACGGTACATTTGCTTACCCAATTTACATAATTAATCTAGCCGGTTAGTACCTACCTAAAGTCATTAACAGAAAAATTTGAAACTTTCCATGGTCATTGTCAATAACTATAAATATTTCTAAATGTTAAAAATTATTATCGAAAATTAGCAGAATTTTTTATAACTGTTTTCGGTCATTTTAAAAATCTGTTCTCCAGTCCTAAATTCGGATAAAAAAAAAAAATTATTTTCCAATAATTACCAACTCTTATATATCCAATAACCTTCTAATAAATATAATACAAATGACAAATAAAATTTAAACAGTAACTGCAATATCATACAATGTACAGTGATTTCTAATATTGTGTCTTTTGCGTTCAAAATTATCTTCTCAACCTAAAACTTTATAATTTAACAAGTTAATCTGGAATTAACTGCCAGGTAAGAATGTTTCTGTGGCTGTTTGTACAAAATAAGATAAACCCTAGCAAGTAATATTTATACATCGTCCTTGAGGTGATTTTTCACAAAAACGGCGCTATGCAAATCATCAAATTATTATTATTATTATACAAACGATCAATAAAAAAATGCAGTAAAATAATAAAAGTGGCCAAAGATTTAAACAACATCCCAGCTGCAATAAGATGTTAAGAGGAACGGCTGCGCTGCCTGCTTCATACATAACTTAATTTTTGATTCGAGGCCAAAATACCCATCCAAACTGAATGATATATTGTTTTAATTAAAGGTTTAGTAAATATCTAGTATGGATGAGAAGTATTTTATTTATTTTTGTTTTATATTGTGAAGGCCATGAAAAAAGTAATCATTTTCGTAATTTTAGAGGAAACTTAGAAAATTATTTGCGGGTTTATCGTATTTAAAAAAAAAATCATATTTGCTAAGTAAATATGATTACTTAAATTAATATATAAAAATAAAATATTTTGAAGAAGAACGTTTTTTTCCGGAAGATATTTTAAATTATATACCTCAAATTTGTGTTCCAACGTAAATTGATATATTTTATTTAATTAAAGTCCACCATAATGCTTATTTTATTTTTTTCATTTTTTTTTCATTTCATTATATTTTCAAAGTATACGGGTTAAACTTTTTTTTTAAAACACCGTTAGCCCCCAAATAATTGTTGAAGGTACCTCTAAAATCGCGAAAAATCAATTGCTTTAATGGCCTATATTTTATATTGTAAAACAAAAATAAGTAATTTACTTCTAACCCGTACTAGATATTTACTATACTTTTTAATGAAAAAAAGATAATTAAGTTTAGGTGAGTATTTTGGCCTCAAATCCAAAATTAAGTTTTGTATGAAACAGGCCGCGTAGCCGTTCCTCTTACGACTATTACATAGAATTCTGATGAATATTCGCCGTAACAACTCGTTGATTTAATATTATCTAAACATCCAAAAATTTCTTCCCCAATAAGTATATTTTGAAATTAAATGAAAATTTTTAATTTTTCTTTTAATTGGAGAATTTTAAAAATATTTGGCAACAGCAGTTACGACGTAAAAAGTTTGTTAAGGTCCCATAAAATCGGACTAAAATCAAAACGACCCAGATAGTATATTCAATCATGATGCCCGGTCACGACAAAAATTATTATTGACCCATTGAGACCGTCACCATCCTCAAGTCGGCGATCATTTCTTCACCTACCGACAGATCGCTGCAGAATGGAAGCCTTATGTCGCAATGGCACAACAGCTATTCATTGTATTGGACCCATTGGAAGTGATGCAATGTCAAACAAAACGCGGCCAAATTGATTGTGTATCGACTACCCATTTCAAATGTATTAAAAATAATCATTTGTTGCCGGCGGACCAACGCGCAGTAGAGTCGTATCGGATTGCATCTAGGGTGGACTGTCAAAAACAAATTTCCATTTATTTTAGAGGCCTCAAAAATAGAGCATTCACATGCTGATAACGTAAAAAACATATAAACACATACTCCAAACTACTTTTAGCCTTGTAGCGGAGGTCGGAGTTTTTTTGTTGTTGTCAGACTACCCCAAGTTCAATAATTTGATCAGTCAATAGCTGATTTGAGTAGAGTTCCTACCTACGCTTCGTGGGTTCGATTCCTCTCCTAGTCATTCATCCTTGCAAACCCAAGACTTTCCGCTAATAATGATGGTAGTAGTATTTTTAAACCAGGAATGTTAGGCTTTCTTAAAAAAAAACATTATAAAATTAATATATTTTCTTAAAAAGATTACTTTCTGGTTAAACATAGTTGTTAAGTAAAACAAATACTTTGTATTAAAAGACCAATTTATTTTTTAAATTACGAATATATTTTATTTTTCGAAAACCAGTTTCGCTTAGCTAAGCTTCGTCAGGGCAAATAATTAAAGAATAATACAGAGTTATCGGGTATATATAGTTACAGAATACAAAAGAGAGAGAAAAGAGAAGAAAACATTAGAGGGAGACCTCTGTCATACCGGGACAACCGCTCTACCAACTGAGCTAATGAGTTCGAATGAAGTTTGAACTTTATTCGATTCCCAGATGCGACTGATATCTTTTCATTTTCTGTGTTTATTTTCGGTTTCGTGTTTCATTTAAGATTTGTTAAAATTCTTATATATGAATACCGCACAAGAGTCCCAACTGCTCCCAACCGTCTGGAGCCAGTGATACTAAAGGCATCTCAAATTAAGGAATATTATGAAGGGAGGGGAAGAAGGAGGGGAAGATGAAGGTTGTGAAATACCTGGCTATCCAGATCTGGTCACCAAAAACGGATAAAATCCATTTGAAGCAACATTTCAATTCTGAATGGTGGTCTTTCACCAGGATCTTCACCTGGGTAAATAAATGTGTTTCAAAGTCACTCAATTTGTTCCGTATTCAAACCTCGGTATACCTCTAAGGACAAAAGTACAATCGGAATAACTCATCTTTAGAGATCTCTGAAACAACAATTTCTAAATACTCGTAAACATCCACGAAAAATCCTCAATGCATTGTAGGCCCGCCCTACCGTACCTTGGTCGGCACCAATCTTCGTAGTATTTCCAGTTATTGGTACTGTGGATCGGATGGAATGAAGCCCGCTGTGTTTCAGTAACCTTGGTCCAAATATCTGATACCCATAGCAAATAACCACGTTCATCTGTATACATTGTACGAGTACATTCTACGCCGCATGCCATACTTCATTGTTTCGTATGTTTGCATATTTTCATATTTTCCCTGTGGGTTACACGAGAAATTAACAGACATGTGGAATTCCTAAAAAAAATGGTATAAAATAAAAACTTTGTTTTAAATCACTAAATTATTTTTAATTACTTACCAACCGGTTTCGCTTGGCTCAAGCTTCGTCGGGTTAAAATTTAAAACAAAACAGAAATACATGTGAGCACATATTTGTTTGAGGCATTATGTAAAATAGAATTAGAGGGAGACATAATTTTAAAAAAATAGAACTTTGGAACTGTGCGAAAGAGATAAGCTTGCAAATTAAAGAATGAGACAATATACAAAAAAAAAAGAAGACACGGAAGGTCAAAAGAGGGAGAGATTAAGATGTAATGGGAAATTTTGAATTAACGGGAAATCTCTCTAATATTGGACTATTGGACAAATTACGTTGATATTAAGAATAGTAATATTAATTTTAACGGCTTTATTTATAAAGCTTCTAAATATCTAACCTTACGTATGTTATACTTTTATGTAGAACTTGTATACTTTTCTACCAAATTTTGTACATGTATTTTTACTATAGATCCTTGTCTGTTGTTTTGTTGTGTTTTTCTATTTCAGTTTTGTATCTTTGTGTATCACTGGAATGTGTAATGTAAAATTATCTCTTGTCCCAAAATTACTTTTATAACTCATGGGATTGCCATGTAAAAGAAAAAAAAAATGGGTATAAATGAGTAGTTTAAAATTATGTTTTTGTTTCATTTAATAATATGTCAAGACACAAAATTATTGCTTTCTACGAAAACAAAAAAATACGTGCTTTCGTCTTTGGGGATGTTGTGTGGATGATCTTAAGTACGGGATAGAATGAACTATAGAGAAGACAGGAAACCATTTCACATTCGCGCGGTGTTGAACGAAATTACGAAAAATAGAAACCACCAGAATTTAATACATCAACCGAAGGTTAGACATGCGTTTCGCACATATCCCTACTTTGTACGAATGCCGAAGGTATTTGTGAATATAGTTCTTTGGAATTATTTAAAGAAGCAGATTTTTAGTAATCATCATAAAATACCTATTTGATTAATTCATGGAATAAATTTTTTAACATAATTATACCCAAAAGTATTATCATTATCACAATAAGTGTGAAACAGATGCAATAAGCTGTATGGGATCCAAACGTCATCTTCTGTTGGTAAACGCACAATTTTTTACTTCATTTTCAATTAAATTAGGCCATTTTTATAAACTAACTACCAAATTTATTTTTCGTAACGAACCGTTTCGTTAACGGACCGTTATCCGTCCGTTTTTGTTTTATATTGGATAAATGCCCTTCGTCTGTCATCACTTTCGCTTTTCGACAAGTCCTTTCAATTAAAATAGTGCTCGGTTTCAAATAAGCGATCGTCGGGCAACAACTTACAGCTGTCGACCGGTAATCTGACGAACGTTTCTAAAATGGCGAAATCGAGCGGTAGACCAAATATTAGTTTAAAAGGGTATCAAGCGTTACGAACGGATGGTTATAAAATCGGTTATTATCCTTTTTTTTCAATTTCAAATTAATCTACTAATGACCTCACAAAATGACATGCCGTTGTACAAACCGTGTATTGCATATTAACCATCATTTTATTGTTGTAATGTGCATCCACTTCTCACTGATCGTTCAGCTTTATTTTGTTAAAAAAACATGATTGAAACTAAATTTCGGTGAGACTGTTTTACTTTTCCACGAAGAAGCTTTTGTTTAGATGTCGCTTTTCCTCGCATCTTCATCTTCCGGACGGATGTTTTTACCACGTCTAAATCATCCAATCCCGTTGTTTTAAACAGCTCAAAACATACATCAGCCAGACTTTATTGGTTGAAGAAATTATTGATATGGTGGACGGGTTCTGAGTTTGGAGCCCGCTGGGAACCACACACAGCCTAGCTTCCGCGAGGAACGGGGTCAGGGGATCGCGGTGGAGGGTTTAAATATCCGCCCACACGATATCATACCCTAAATAGATCACGGAGAGCGATAATGTACGAAACATGGGAAACATGGACACGGTAGTCAAAAAATATATATTTATACCGTATACTATATATTTCCAGATTTACAGTTAAGCAATGAATGTGAAAAAAAAAACATCAATTTTCAAAAGAGTTTCTTAGGGAATTTATTTATCCTCGTGAAAAGATCAGATTTTTTTTTCTTCAATGTGAATACCGCACAAAAGACCCGAAAGCTTCTGACTGTCCGGAGCCAGTAGGAGGTTATTTGAAGCAGCATTTCTATTCTAAATGGTGGTCTTTAAACGGGGTAATACTGAGGGTACCTACCACTTCATTTTATTCTTCCTCGATAGGCTTCTGAACTTCAGCTTCCTCCCAGCTTTCCTCAAATATCAGCTTTCGTCATTTGACTGATTGTTGCTACCTTTCTGCCGCTCATCTGAGGCCGGTAGTTTTCTCCAGTCGATCAGCCTTTTTACAGGTAATATCTATTCAGGATTCTTCAAAACGATGGACTCAATTTCGCACATTCTCCTGTGATACACGCGGTCGGCCTGGACTCTTTTTCCTTTGCGGACACATCCAGTTTGATCAAATTGGTCATACCAACGACAAATCCTGTTTCTAGTTTATTTTTATTTTTATTTGATGCTACACAAGAGTTCCAACTTTGGAGCCAATAAGACTATCGCATCCTCTATTGGGGTATGTTGTGAGGCTGAAGGTATTAATTACGAGAAGAAGATGGGAAAGAGGGAGGTGGAAAAGTACCTGGCTATTCAAATCTGGTCATAAAAAACGGCTTAAGCCATTTCAAGCAACGTTTCCATTCTGAATGTTGGTTTTTCACCAGGGCGATACTGGCAGTATCTACCATCCTGGAACTTGCCGCAAATATATTACATATTAGTTTTAATGAATAAATTGTGAGATAACAGATTTTTATCAAATTAAATTTACTTGCACACGCCGGATTTGAAGCCGCGACCGTCAAAGTTGGAAGTTCAATGTTAAAATGGAGACGAAATATACGCTGCACTACAGTTGCTAACTCAGTTTTATCGAACTCATTTGCAGAAAACCACGCGCTGCATAGTAGCTATTTTACTCAATACTAGCGTGAAATGGCTGCTTTGGTTGTGCGAGCACTCTAGCGGTCGTTTGTGCAACTATGAGCCAGCTATCGGTGGCATTCGAAACTTTCGGACCTCCTCTTCCAATTGCTATGCAGATTTTTCACGTATTTATCATAACGTTTAATTCGGGAAATATAGCAGTACGAAATTGAGTTCATCATTTTGAATAACCCTAAATAGTGTACATTAATTATCCTCCAATACCAAAAATGAAAATATTTGTTGCTTGACATCCACTATCAGTATTTTAAAGAAAACGTAGAATGGTCATCCTGGTTTCCAAAGTAATACTTATTTTTAATGAAACATTTCAACCTCAACAGATCTGAAACATTTGCACACTAGATTCACCACGCATCCTTATCAAAGCGTGAACTAACATGATTACAGTGGACAAACAATCTAATATAGAGTTTCTCATCATATGTATCGCAAGAATCGAATCATTTCAGTCGATAAATTCATTTGTGCTAAAAAACTAGATTCGTTTTTTTTTTAAATGGTACACATCGAAAGTACATTGTGGTCAACAAAAATATTCTCTCCCCTAAAAGCCATAAAGACATTTTGATTTTAACGTCTAACGTTTTAACGTTTAACGTCGATTCATGTTGAGAGAAACGATTAAAGTCAGAGATCGCTTAATTAATTAAATTTTATAATAATGCTCGTATAAAATTCATTCAAAGTTATAAACTCAATCCGATTTGAATCAGAGAATTCTATTTCATGTCTAACAATATCACCAATGTCTAAATAGGCCAATGATACACAATTCTCAGAACTCATTTCCACCGAAGATTAAATGAATAGGAAGGTACAATCTAAATACCGACCGTTAATTAAAAGGTCTTGTTATACCGTGCCACCCAGGTATTTATATGACACCCATAAATGATCACAATCTCAGATCAATTTGTAAACGCTACCATTCTAGTACCCCGTAGAGCGGTGGTATACGTGATGCCAGAAACCCAAGGTTTGCGGTTCGATGAGAACTTACTTCTCTGATATGAAATAAATTCTGCAGAAACAGCGATGTTCTCTATTCGTGTAGGCTGTATTGAATTTACGACATGTGTTGGACAAAAGATTAATAGAACTAGGAGAAAATTTTCTAAATTTGATGACACATCTCATGTAGGAAAGTAACGGAGACCGCTATTAAATATGTTTTGTCTTCTTTGGAATAGCTTCGCTATAATATAATATACTTCGTACTTCATATTTGTTGAGGATACCTGATTAACCTACTAACTGGCTACTAAGATGTACTATTTCGACAGCCACCAAATACCTGAAGCAAGGTGACAGTAGTGACACTTACACGTAGTCGCCGGTTTTACCTAATAGAATCACACTTTTCCTGTTGATCGGCATATTAGCTTATCTCTCATTTTTCCGTCTTCAATTCATATAATTTTTTTAAGGGGAACGGCTGCGGTGCCTGTTTTATACAAACCTGAATTTTGGATTCGAGGTCAAAATACCCATCCAAACTGAATGATCTATTAACTGAATATCTTTTTTTTAAATTTGAAGGTTTAGTAAATATATAGTACGGATGAGAAGTATTTTATTTATTTTTGTTTTACCCTTTGAAATATCGGCCTTTAAAGGAATTGATTTTTCGCGATTTTAGAGGCATCTTTAACAATTATTTAGGGGCTTACGGTGATTTAAATAAAAAACTTTTAACCCATCTGCTTTAAAACATAATGAAATATAAAATACATTTTATATTTAAAATATTAAAATCAGCATTATGGTGGACTTTTAATTAAATTAAAAACGACCAATTTACGGTGGAACACAAATTTTCCACACAGAATTTAAAATATCGACCCGAAAAAACCTTTTCTTTTTAAATGTTTTATTTTTTTATTTATGTAATCATACTTAGATAGCAAATGTGATCTTTTTTTTAAAAAGTACGATAAACCCGCAAATAATTTTCCAAGCTGCCTCTAAAATTATGAAAATTGTTTTTTTTTCATGGCACATACTTAAAAAATTAAAACAAAAATAAATAAAATACTTCTCATCCGTACTAGATATTTACTAAACCTTTAGTTAAAAACATAGATCATTCCGTTTGGATGGGTATTTTGGTCTCCAATCCAAAAAATTTATGACCGTTATACAAATAAATCAACTCTTGTTAACTATTGGCGAGTCGCTTCATTCATTACAGATCCTAACAAGCGCTCCTTTGATTTCCGTTAAATTAAATATGAATACATTCAACTCATGGAAATCATTGGTAGATATATGGTGAGTTTATTTACATTCCATAACATTTTGACAGTATGTTTAAATCGTTAGTTCTTACAAATAAACTTATGAGTATATATTAAGGTAATTTATGGGTAAAGATGTTCCCTATTTGCTACTCGCTAACTTGGGCAAGTAGTTCACTTCGGTTTATGATAATATAATAAGCTATTTTGTGTAAATATGTGTAGTATACGAGTACATTACATTGTAACTGTAAATCTGTTATAAGGTTTTGAATGACAAGCACCCGTTAGTCAAACTACTAAAAAGTAGTTTATCAGGACTTCTTTGTCTTGTATTTTGCAAAATTTAGGTAGTTTCACTATGAAACAATCTTCAAACCATCATCAGAGTCTTCATATTATTTCTAACTAATTTATCGACTTCTATCGAATTCTAACAATTATTTATGTCGCCACACTTTTTATTATTAGTATGGGAATTAGTTCAATCTGACAAAACGGACAAATCAGCTCGCGCCATACTGCCAAATAAAAAATGGATTAAATTGCCTTATAAACCAGAGTTAAAATGGTGATTTTATTTTAATGGCCTTCACACAGGAGTTAAATCATATTTCTTAGCATAGCCGATTATATACCCATGCCAAAATGGTAAAAAAAATAGCCATCCATTATTGTATAAATGGTTATGGGGGACGTGAGATTTCAACCTATTTTATAAGTAGAAACATAAGTCACATAAATGACAGCCCACGTGTTTAATGACTGCAGAAAAAGGTATGTAATTAAAAACTAGACCTGGACTGTTTTGTCTAATTGTTCAATATTGTTAAAACCTGCAGAAATATTATTGATTCGTTTTTAATTATGCAAAAGTTTAAATCTATTAGGCAAATTAATTAAATTTGTCAGAAGTAGAACACAATTGTAATACGTTAGAGAAAGCTATTTTGTAGTGTTTAGACAATTTTTATAATATCATGGGCATTGAATTGTGCCAAAACTTTCAATATTCAATCTCAACTCAATATATGGCATAACTCATAACCCTTAATTATAAGCTTCTAGTCAAGTGAGTAGATACATAAAAGGGCATTTGATTTATAAAAGGTGGAGTAAAAGATTATTAGATTTAATTTTAAAAAGGTTTGGAATCTTGACAAAATCCAAGTTTTCGACATTGGGTGACCTTCGCATTGACCGCGATCTTGGATGAAATGTACCAAAAATTGTTTTTTTTTCAAAATAATTCCTCAACAGTTGATCCTGCGACAAAATTTAATTTATGTTATAGATTACAATTTTTTAAATAATTGGCTTACATTGTAAGTAATTTTGTCTTTTTTTAGTTTGTTTTTGACGATTTTGTCGTAGGATCAACCCTTGGGGAATTATTTTGGAAAAACCATTTTTGGCACGTTTCATCCAAGATGGCTATCGCGAAGTTCACCCAATGTCAAAAATTTGAATTTTTTGACCCTACCTTAACAAATATTTTACTTCACATATTAAATCTCTGCTGACTGGACTATCCGCGATAGAGTCGCGAGAGATTTGACTCTGGGTCCATAATAAATGATGGACTCCAAATATCTAATCTTTCATAAATAGACTCATAATGCTTACAAGTCAAGTAAAAATCCGTATATTAATGCATATTGTGTTAAACATGTTAAGGAATTTGATTATTCTGTATTTTTAGTACGCTTTATCATGTAGGTTCCTCTCTGCATGCTTTCTGCTTTGTTATTTGCTGAATAATCATTATATTTAATGTGTTCTTAGGTTTAAAGAATATGTACTCGTATATGCCTGGCAGGAAATGTGGATATTTTTCACATAACCTACAATAATTTTAAGCACGAACTAAGTACTACGTTATAACATTATGTTCCTACTTATAACACTTTTGAAACTATATTTTTTACCTATGTGTTATAAAATTGTGCTAACTATATTTTTGTAATTTTTTATCGCTTTTGCATTGCATTGGTCTTTATAACTGTTTTTTCAAAATAAATAAATATGTATGTAAATATACGTGTTTTTTTTTGTAAAATGTCGTTGACCGTAAATTAACTAGGCAGTTAAAATACATAAAAAAATTATAATTTTTTTATGGTATTGAACTGAAAAATTATCAAATATATGAATTTAAGTTAATATAGTGGGAGACCAATACTCAGAACCACATGGTTTGAAATAAATTGTTAAAGTGGTGTTCGATAACTTATTTGTTTGATCTTCCATTCTATAATTATCCTCGTCCCAACAATCCTCGAAAGAGGTTGAAGAAAATATTTATTGATGTCACATAACAGCCAGGTATTCCCAACCTTCCTCTTCCCCTTTTCCTTCCCCTCCCCAATACCTTCAGCCTCACAACATTCCCCAATTGGGAATGCCATAGTCTCACTGGCTCCAGACGGTTGGGAGCAGTTGGGACTCTTGTGAGATATTCATATAAAAAAAAAAAAAACAAACAAACAAACAAACAAACAAACAAACAAACAAACAAACAAACAAACAAACAAACAAACAAACAAACAAACAAACAAACAAACAAACAAACAAACAAACAAACAAACAAACAACAAACAAACAAACAAAAACAAACAAACAAACAAACAAACAAACAAACAAACAAACAAACAAACAAACAAACAAACAAACAAACAAACAAACAAACAAACAAACAAACAAACAAACAAACAAACAAACAAACAAACAAACAAACAAACAAACAAACAAACAAACAAACAAACAAACAAACAAACAAACAAACAAACAAACAAACAAACAAACAAACAAACAAACAAACAAACAAACAAACAAACAAACAAACAAAAACAAAAACTGTTTAAAATAATTGTCGCATTGCTATTTTCATATTTATTCCTCTTAGGTCATCAAATATATTGATCCAAATGTAAAACTAACTTTCTCATCTTAAGGCTAACATCTAGAAACACAGTACCTGCTTTTAATCACGGTGACATATTTAGATGATTTTTCAAATCGCCGGTGCTTGTATACGGAAGACGCCCGTAAACCAGTGGAAAGCAAATGGCGTGCGTGGCTGCATTAATTCACAGCATCTTACATGTGTTTATTGCTTATCCGTGGACCATATCTAATTTAACGAGATCATCGATTATCTTAGAGCGAGTTTCCTTTGATTATTTTCCGGCTTCTTCGTTTTGTGTCGATCTTATTTAGCACACCGGTAAATTTAATTTAAAATCTCAGCGCACGAGTTCTTTCAGTGAGGGGGACATGTTACGTTACGAAATTTATTGTGTTGTTTGTAGTAAAAACACTATTATCTCCACTCCTCAAATACTCATTTTTAATATTTTCTGAAAATAAGAAAATATCTAAGGAGAACAAGAATTCACCGTCTGACCAAAATTATACTAGAGTTAACATGAAAAAATACTCCTACTTTTTGAGACTTCATAGGGGTCGATGAAAGAAGTCAGGTTGACTAGTCGATTTAATATCGAGAGGCACACTAAGCATGTATTTATTTATTCTTAAATTTTAAAAAATAAAATAAACATTAGCCACTCGTCTCACTAGGACAGTCCTGTGTTGAGATGAGCGGCTTTACAATTTTAGTGAAACGATATATATTGTATATATATAAATATATATTTTTTTAAATAACACCTAAGTTATTCAACCTATACACAACTATAAAATCTACAGTTAAAATTTAAGTGGGGCTGTACATTTACGGATTACAACAATAATTATTTCATTATAACCCAAATAACTTTCATAAAGTATCTGTGCTCCAATTAGCCACGATCATAGGGTGACCATATTTTTATTAACAAGATGTAGTGAGTAAATAATAGTAGGTAAATAAAAATATTTAAATAATAATCTGTAAATAGTAATAAGTAAATAATAACACATTAATAAAAATAAGTAAATATTAATAAGCAAATAATAATAAATAAATAATAATAATTGGATGATTTGTATGGCGCCATTGTTGTGAAAATCACCTCAAG
This sequence comes from Halesus radiatus, assembly GCA_022606495.2. Lineage (NCBI taxonomy): Eukaryota > Metazoa > Arthropoda > Insecta > Trichoptera > Limnephilidae > Halesus > Halesus radiatus. Next base: position 64,826 of record JAHDVE020012448.1, read on the forward strand.
GGCGCTGTACAAATATTTCTTAACTAATTATGTACAAACAGATACAGAAAAACATACTTACCTGGAAGGTCACTTCAGATGAACACAGTTTTATTAGAAAAAAATATTTATAGAGATGATAGTTTTACATGGTTATTTGTTGCTCCTTTTCTATTGATGTTACATTTATTAGAAGATTGGTGGCACAAGAAGAGTTGGTATTTATTGAGATACTTATAATTTTTAGGACTGGAAAGTATTCATAATCTATGAAATTACCTGAAAAAGGGTAAGAAGCTTTTAATAAATATTAACTTTTTATTTTTTTATTTTAGACTTTGGTTATTTACAGTGTTGCGGGCTATGGACGCATTTGCGCACCGATGCGTGAATTTTTTTATTTTTTTTTATTTAATGACTTTAGACCGGCTAGCCTAGCTAAGCAATTTACAGGTGAATTTCATCAATTTATTGATACGATTGTCTGAAAAGATGTGTTTTAAGTTTAGTTCTGAATTCTGTCGAGTCTTTGATAATTCTTAAGACATGCGGCAGTTCATTCCAGGCTTTAGGTCCTGACACTAGGAAAGCACGATCCCCGAACTTAGTATTAGGTGTGCGCTTTGGTTCCTTCAACCTGCCGATAGCTGATGACGCTGCTGACCTAAGGGTGGACTGCCGTGAGTTAATTGAGATTGAAATAATAAAAATTAAATAACAATAAGTAAATAATAATCAGTAAAAAGTAATAAGTATGTAATAATACATACACAATAATAAATAAATATTAATAGGAAAACATAGTAATAAAAATAGGTAAATGATCAAAGGTAGGCTACTTGATTTTAGAGTATTCATTATTTTGTATTTCATGTTTGAAAATGCCCAACTTCTTTTCATAATCCGTTGATTGCTATAGTCAACTATGTAAATGACCGTACAGATTCCAAAGTTATAGAAAAACTTATTTTGATCAGAAATTTTCTTAAATTTATTTATATGGTTGGTTTTTCTTATGGTAGGCACAGCTTTTCAGCCTTTATAGACTGAACACCACTAGTATAAAGCTTTATGATAGAAATTTGTTTTTTTTTACTAAATTAGGGGGAATCGAAAGAGAATAATAATAATAATATTTATTTGAAAAACACATTATTTATCAAAAACATTTGAGATAGCTTTGACTAGCCAACTTGGAACAAATCCCGTTTTAGGATAATCAAATTGACATGTTCATATCATGTACCATTATACGAAAACTAGTATTGACATAGTATGGTAATGTAATATAACTCAGGGATGCAACCCGAAGAGGATGCAGCAAACATTTAATTAAAAAAAAAATTCAGTAAGTTGAAAAAGTAACTTTAATAAATTGTTTATAACCAAACGTTTATCCTATTTCCTTTCCTTGGTTAGGGTTTTTAATCCAGTTAAGATCTTTTCCCAAAGAGCACAAATAATGTAACATAAATTCTGTCGAGTAAAACAAATCATGAGATGGTAATGGTAATGTAGATTTATAATATCTCGACACAGAAAATGAAGGTTGCGAATTCATTGTAAAAGCCTGTGAAGATTTTTTTTTTTTTTTTTATTATTTAACAAAGTAATTATACTACGATAGAGACCCGGTAATAAAATAGTAACGTTCGTTTTCCTTTCATAAAAATTAATGTCTTTTTTTATGTTCCTCGACAGGCTCAAAATTAATATTTATGATGGCTTCTAGCCACCCTATTAACTTTCCGCAGATTAATGTCTATAGATTATTACTGTTAACTTGCTTATTTTAATGAAATTATCGATGGTTTCCAGGTAGAAAATCTTAATTTTATTACTAATAAACAAATTTTATAAATTTTTTGGTATATATTATGTATGTGATAAAAGCAACTTGAAATTACGTCAAATATGTACATAAGAATAATTCGCCGTTCTTAGTGTTAAAATCAGAAAATTAAAACTATTTCGAAAAGTTATAAATAATTTCAGAAAAATGGAATCCATATAAAAATGAATGGGTCGTTTTAATTATTATACTTTAATCCCCGACTTTGAGAGAAATTTGAATGGAAAGATTTGGAACATACTACCTTGATTATTTTTTATAATTAACCTCATCAAACCTGAATTAAAACTGGCAGCGTTAAAACATATTTGATGGTTGATAACAATTAGTAGAGTTATTTGACAAAAAAAATTGCATGCCTGTTTTGAAAACTTTAGAAGTTATTTATGAGAGGAAGCCAATCCAAGAATACCTTCATTACTACCACAGTTACATGAATGGAGTCTCCCTTGATGGCCCTTTAGAGATTTTATCAAATATCCACCATAAACTTGTAAATTATTATTTATTTTTTTAATTAAAGGAACACATATTTTACTGAGTAATCTTTTTTAATGTTTTTTCTTTTCTTTTTCTCTTCCTCTTATTTTAGGCACCTATTGTTATTTTTTGTTTGTATTATGTACACTTATGAAACGTATCGCATTCCACTACCCCTGCGTACCTTTTGGAATAATGAACTATTATTATTTTTAATATTATTGGTACTTTCATTTTAAATAACGTTCGGTCTCATAGTGTCTGTTTCACGGAAAAATGTCAAGTCACCGTGTACAAAATATATAATATTTAATTCATTTAAACAATAAAAACATACTTTCAAAATTTACATAAAAAAAACTCGAAATTCAACACTCAAATCACCCTTCAAAATATAAAAATGGCTACCACTTGAACGAGTAGTTAACATCCAATGAAAGAAACAGCACTCAAATCCGGTGCAATACTAGAAATTGGAAAGCGAAAACCACCAATTTTCATTCGCTTTAAATAAAATTCTGACATCAATGTATTGCTAAGTATACGTATGGTACGAAAGGGTTAAATGATTTTTTTTTTAAAACTCTCAATAACTTTCGATCGAAGTACGATTGCGAGCTAAAAATAAATGCGCTGAATAATTCCAAAAGAAAAAAACTGCAAATATAACTTCAAAAATCAACGTTCAAGAGGTTCACTTCAGCATACAGATTTGTTTCACTGCAGATGAAATAGATTTTTGATTGGGAGAAAACCGAGAAGTTATAAAAATTTATCTCTGGAATTAATGCGAAACTTTACTCTCATTGTTAAAATTAACATATATAAAAATAAATAAATAAATTAAGTGTGCAAGTTCCATTAATTTCTTACCGCTTATTTTACCAATATTATCATTTTTTTTTTTTTAATCATAAATGAATCAAATGCCTTTCTTTCACACCTGAGACGCCATGCTTCGGACCGTATTAAACACCGTGTTATATGTATGAGCGGTATCGCCGCTTTATGTAATCTAGGTTTTTAATTTAATTTGCAGCCAGAATAGGCCTAGATTATTGGCCATAAATAATGTACGCGGGGCACTGTGTCGTGTTGGCCAACCGACACATCTGTGCGCGGACCGCTTTATTTTATTTAAAGATCTGTCTATAATATAGGGGAAGTGAGGAAATACAGATTAATCGGGATTTTTGCTCTATTATCTGCATTGAACAATAGTATAACTATCCTATATTTATGAAAATAATTCTGTGTTTATATGGTAATTCATTTTTAGATTTATTTTGGAGCCGAAATTATATAATTTTATATATGAATTCGAGTTCAAAAGTTTATGTAAATCGGTATATGATGATATTAAAGGTTATATTTTATTATCAAAATTACCGGTCAGTGGCTGAGTTGGCATCGTGTCTGGGTTTCAGGGGTCGTGAGTTCAATTCCTCGGCTGTCTAAGTCCTCCGTCACAATAGAAAATAATGAACAAATTAATTATGATTCTTCAAGTTATTACTCATCCTTTGAAGGATGCGGTATTTATTAGTATGAAAATACGTATATTTTTATAAATGCATGATTTTATAATGTTTAATTAATAATATTTTTCAATGTATTTTTTTCTGAAACTAGCATAATACATTCATTTGTATATATACGAGTATATATATTGTGGTGTATATGCACGTCGTATCAAAGAAAATGAGTTTCTCATTACCAATCTCCCTAGAAAGGAACAATCCTATTATAAAGAATCAAAATAGGATCGAATAAGAAGCTAAATGATCCGAAAGGAGCTAAATATCGAACCAATACTACTTTCCAAAGAAAATTCGCACCTGAGGTAGCTTGCGCACCTATTAAAAATGCCAGCAGGTCAAATTCTGCGGAAAATTCTGAGTGCTATTCCAGTGGTAAGACGTTCAGTGGGCCGCCCCGGGCACGGGCGGGAGAAGCAACTCCAGGGGCTATGCGAGAAGGGGCTGGACCTACTATTGACGGATACCGTTATGTAACATAAGACAAGGAGAATAAGATGTATGTATATATGCGAGAATAATTTATTATTTTTTATTTATTTAATGGAAATCAAATTTAATAATATTATTATTAAGTTCTGTTCATTGGCGTTCAAGGTCATTTTTAAACTGCGGTTATTCCACAGTGTAAATTGTAAATTAACCCCCAGTTTTAAAATGGCCTTTAAAGCCAAAACAGCTGTCACAATAATAAAAACTAAAAATACTTTCAGAACTTAATAATAACGTTATTAAATTAAAAAATAAATAAATTAAACGGAGTTCTACGAATTAAACACAAAAACAAATAATAGAGAATCATTATGTTGCTTTAGATTGTTTTGGCTCTATTAAGTCACAAGATCTGCATGGCCAGGTACGTTTCAACATACCTCTTCCCTTTTCTACCCTTTCCCGACATGCTTCACCCTCACAACAATCAGCAAAATGGTGATGACATACTACCACCGGCTCTGAGCTATTGCAACTCTTATACAGATCACATTAAAATTATTATTGTTATTTGGCTTTTAAAATAGCTTACATTTATCTATATGCTATTGCTATGTCCTTAATGCATTCTTATGCTTTTATTTCTTTCTCCATCTACCTGTATTTAAAAAAAAATAAAGGAGGTAACATGGTTCTAAATTCTATTTTGCCAAATAAACATATCAACATTTTCGTTAATCTAGTATGTAGAACATTATTATTCATTTTAATGTGTTTTTTTATAACACGATAATCAGATACTTTTTTTTTGACATGAGGATATCAATTTCTTTTAACAGACCTTTAAAATAAATTAAATACGCTGACTCCGAATCCCCCTAGTTTCCCCTAATTTTTTGTTAGAGTTGCGGCAGTCCTAGTCGTGACCAGCCACCGGGCAGCGGCGCGCGCACTGGGCGGGGCCGCCGAGGTACGGCGATAAACTTTATCGCTCGCCCGGTACAAGAACGCAATAACTCAATAATGGAACTAGCTAATTATAATACTTTTAGTTTTACGTACGTAGAAATAGAAGTATTACATCTTCAATGATTTTAAAAGATGCATCTGGATTGAATTGGTTGCAGTATCATTGTTATGGAAACCAAATAATATTTACCTATTCTTCTTTAAAATAAAACAAAAAATAAAAAGTGCATTCATGATGATATCAAAAAAAAAGGTTTTAAATGATACTTTATTATCCTATAACCTTTTCAACTTTTTAAACAGTGTGACAAAAAAACGTAAATGAATAGAAATTATTCATAAATAAGAGTCCTTTCGTTCCAAAATGAAGTCATAACTTTTTTGACGATTACTATAAAAATTATATAGCAGAACATTTTTATAACAAAAAGATCACAAAGGGAATGAACTATGTAAAATCAAAAGGGATGGATATTTTTTAACACCTTTTTCAGATTTTTTTTAAGGATGGTACCAAAAATCGTTGAATACAAAAGAAAATTAAAGTTACATAATTATAAACTTTAAAAACAATAAAGTAACTAAATCCAACGTACCTACCTAATAAATATTAAATAATGTAACAATATAAAATAAATTAGTTTATTTCTCTACAGCAAAGTTAGCAAATACGATTTTTATCAAAATTGAGTTATGAAGTTGCGAAAATGGATCGCTTTCAATATTGTATATTCAGAAAAAAATCGCCAGATCTCTCTCTACTGATCGTTGTTGTCCTCATTGTTTGATTTTCTTAAAAACGCCAAATTAATTACCACACATTTTGAACGAGTAAAAACTCACAATAAAAATACTGTATGACCCTCCACCTTAAAGATGTTGGTCATTTCAAATATGCAATAATGTTTGATTGCCAATATCTCGGAATAGGGTTTTTGTCATTTGATGACCTTTTGCTGCAAATTTTCATGATTCAATTCAATTTTAATAAGAATTTAAGATTAAAAAAACCCTTTATAATTTAGTAGAATTAAGTTATAAGGGGTTTTTAATCATAGAATTCATTTATTAGCTAGACATCCACTATACGTATCGGTTATTCACGACGGGTATAAGTTGCCTCGACAGCTTAATGAATTATAACGGTGACGGCAAAACTGTTTTTACTAAAAATATTTAATTTTTAATACCTAAATATAAATATTAATTAACTTTTGAAGTATTGTAGCCTTACCTTCGCGAGCGAGATGTTAGAATCCCTGCCCTCATATCGGTGCAGTAATAATAATAATAAATTCCATCTCCCGTAGAGATTTATTCTCTCAACTTTCTTATCTCTTATTGTGGATTTCAGTTGTTGCCCCTTATTCCTAATACGGCGCCAACAATAAGCACTTGTGTTACTTGCTTGCTGTTATATGTATAGGAATCTAACTTTAATTACCTGCTTACAAACATTACTCTGTTTCTCGAGATGAAATCGATTTCAAAAACAATCTTACAGAATGAATCATAAAAGTAACTCCATCATAGTATTTGTACATATTTATTTGCGTGGATTTTTGACAATTTTCAAGAATTTTTACCAATAAATAAAATATCGGTTTGGAAATAAAATATCATTTTGGAAATAAAAGATCATTTTGGAAATAAAATATCATTTTGGAAATAAAATATCATTTTGGAAATAAAAGATCATTTTGGAAATAAAATATCATTTTGGAAATAAAATATCATTTTGGAAATAAAATAATCGTTTTCATTCTTATTTGTAAGTTCCTTTTACGATAATAATTTGTGAGTCTTTATAACGCTTTCTTCTCTTTCAGTATTGCCGCAATCTGAACTATTATATTCTACCTACAAATGTATAGCACTGATTGGTATACGCTGAATTTAAAACATATTTTATTAAATGGTATATAAAATTAGTTTATGGAAAATTTTACAGTTTAAAAGAAATATTTCCTATGTGGTTGTTCATCAACACCTTCCAAATTTTTTCTTCAATTTTACGAAGGATTTTTATAGAACCAGTAGTTTTGTTGTCAATGTATTCCTACTTACTAACTTCCCTAGTGGGTACTTTTTGCTAAAAAAATATTTAGTCTTTTTTATTAATTGATAGCAACCCAACTCCACAGATCCTCTGCACAGCATACCCAAAGATGATAGGCTCTTCTGTGGAGTTCATATCAAAATAAATGTTCGGTTGGTGTACACGTAATGAAGAATTTTGATACAACAATTAATGGTTAATGCCTTCCTTCAGAAACAATGCGATGTATAATATGTATTTATTTACCAATAAGTCACAATATTGGGGTTATTTAGTATTATTTATATGTCGCTTAAATTTTTATCGTATCCACCGCCTTAAATTCTTACTGTAATTTTAAATTTATCGGAATTCCAATGATTCACGTTTTATTACTTATTACAAACAATAACAAAAATAGTTTTTTTTTCTGTGCCTTTAACCGGTTCAATAATCTTTACATATATTATGTTATCTCATTGGATTCCAAAAATGTAGGATTATGGCCCTATTACTTTGTGAACATATTGTGAAGATGACGAGCCCCAAGTTGGCCGCCAGTGTAAAGATAGCAGGGGAAAAAGGATACGTTGGTCGCCAGTGTACAGAAGGCAGAGATAGGTAATGTTAAACTTACCTTGAGGCCAGACGCGATGGCTGACTCAGGGTTCCACCAGGGTAGCTCAGTAGATAAAAGCATCACAGCTCTCGTCTGCAAAGTCGTGAATCGGCACAGCCTCATGCCGGGCTCAGTTAAAAGATACTCAACTACCAAATAAAAAGATGCGTGCTTTCTAGACAGGGTTTATTTTACGGGAATACAGTCACAGGTAGTACATATGAGGTTATAATAACGATGGGCAGTACATAACCTATCTGGGGTTCAATTGTCTCTCTTTCTCTCTGGTGAGTCTAAAATCGGACAAATTACTTTAAAGATAGTGGTTTGCAGCACATGCAAAGAGGAAATGGTTTACAGCTTACATAGATCGAACGTTATCTGTCAGCACGCGGCTCCATCGCAAAAGGTGACGCCGAGGGATGTTGAGTCCCACACAGACAGCATCCTGTGACTCGCAGGAAGTTAATGAACTGGTCACTGACTTTACTAATTAGGTTTATGTAAAGACAATGAGTTTACAATGTACGAGAAGCGTAGAAGGCAAGATGAAGCCAAAAACCACGCCAGGCGGCCACGTGCTCAAGGCACTTAGTACGCACCTCCTTGTTCCGCTGCCGAAATCTGAGTGAGGGCAAAATGGCCGTTGCTCTCGTGCCGGCAAGCCCGCGTTCGCGGAACTCTTACGAGTGGCTAGCTGCCCTCAACAAGCGGCTAGAACATTATATTCTACAAACGACTAGATACTCCTATTATGTTACATAACAATATACATAATAATAACTGTAATATTATTTCAGAAAAATAATATTTTATCGTTGAAGAAAATATTATTAGCATAACCTAAATGAAACATGAAAACCGAAAAACAACAGAAAATAAAAAGATTTCAGTCGCATCTGGGACTCGAACCCAGGATCTCTGCCTATCCGGGACAACCGTTTTACCAACTTAGCTAATGAGACCAGTTCAATTTATGTCATCTTTATCGATCATATCTCAAATTCAAGATTTGTCTATATTATTCTCCATTTTGAATCCCATATTATTGGCAGCTATCTTTATAATGCTTACAATGTTCTTAACGAACCCAATTGCAAACTAGACAGTGTCTCGGATTATTATCCGATTTTTTTATTTATATGAGACATCTATTGACTTTTTTATAAAAGTCTAAAGAATATAAATATAAATGTCCAGATGCGTCTGAAATCTTTTTATTTTCTTATTCTGTTCATATTATTCTTCAATGATTAAATATTGCAATGAGGTTTTTAAATCTCAATAAAAATAATTAATAATTAAATATTGAATTAATTTGTATAAATGTTTTTTCTACCTTTACGCCTATGAGAAAGTAAATTAATACTGGATGCTCCCGTTTGGAATATTATGAAAGGGTATACCAAACAAGTAGCGAAATCAATTTAGCTCTAGGAAACTTGAAAGCCGCAACTTATCATCAGTCGCAATGCATAAATTGTATTAAATATAGATTATCGTGTTTACATCTATGGGGAGCTTTTGCAAATTGATTAAACCTCTGCTTGGAATACCAGCCAAACAAGTGCTATTGTAGCTTATAGTAGGCAGTGGCGCTCCCAGAAATTGATCAGAGGGGGTGCTACCGGGGGGTATATGGGGTATATTCTATACCCTGATAAAAACTATGTGCCTGGTGTAGAAAATTTTAATAAAAATCTTTGGCTTTTTTACACTATTCTGCGTGCATATTTTTGCCCCTTATTTTGTTGATTAACTGAATAATCTACTGACCTTTCAGGCATAAAATAAATAAAACCAAATTCTAAGGTTTTGTGCTATGGCCGTGAGAACTAAAGGATAACAGGATCTAAACAATTAATGATACAATATTATGAAATTGTTTGTTACCTTTTTGTATAAACATACGTTAATTTAAGAATATTTGAAAATGAACACTTGAGTTACAGTACAGATCACTTAAATTATTTAGTTTCAATAAAAAAAATCTACCCATACGTCAATGTACAGATATCAACAAAAAATGTTAACAAAACGTTGCTTTTTTACCTTTTTTGTGCCTAATATCCTTGAGTGCGCCACTGATAGTAGGTAAGTACTCTTATATGAACAAATTAATTACTTAACGGACTTATTCTGAGAAATTTACCAACTTAATTTTTATAGTTGAGTTCTTTTAAAAAATGTTTATGTATGAGAAGGCATGGCGTTATTCTCGTTCTCCATAAATAACATTAAATACTAAACGTTAGGAGCTTTACCTATGAGTGCAGAGGTTACAAGCTCAAAACCTAAAGAGGTGTAGCTATGCGTTTTTCAATATGTAGCTTTTCTATACCCTCCAGAAACCAGAAACCATTCATCTGAAATACATTTTTTAATGTAGATATAGAATTTTGTAGATCATCAACAATTTTTTTTCATAAACCTATTCCTCTCCTTCAGCCGCACTCCTTTTTCGGAAATATTTGGATAGATCATTGCACACATTGGTTATAAGAAGTAATTTTTTTTATTTTTATATGAATACCGCACAAGAGTCCCAACTGCTCCCATCCGTCTGGAGCCAGTGGGACTATGGCATTCCCAATTGGGGAATGTTGTGGGGCTGAAGGTATTGGGGAGGGGATGGAGAAGGGGAAGAGGAAGGTGGGGAATACCTGGCTATTCAGATCTGGTCACCAAACACGGCTAAAAGCCATTTCAAGCAACGTTTCAATTCTGAATGGTGGTCTTTCATCAGGGCGATACTGAGAGTATCTTCCACTCTGGAACGTGCGCAAATATACTATATATTATTTGTTAAATGAATTAATTGTGAAACAACACAAATTAATTAAATAAAATTTACTTGCGCCCGCCGGGATTTGAACCCGTGACCTTCGGATTCGTAGTCGAGAGCCTTACCCCTCGACCATGGAGGCCGTCAATTAGCTCATAAATGCTAAGATTTATTAATATCTATTTATTAATTTATATTTTAATGGTTTTATATTTAATACTCTACGTTAACTGATTCAACAATAACAGCCCTCTCCACATTCGTTAAGAGTTAAACGCAACCGGATACGCATTTTATTTTAATATCTTTATGTTGGCCGATTTTATTGCGAGAGAAATACAGGGTTATTCAAAATGATGACTTAATTTCGCACGCTCTCCGGCTCGGATTTTTCCCTTTACAGAGACATCAAGTATACTCAAATTGTTGATACCATCAACAAATGCTCATTCTAGTTGGAGATTCGATGTTGAAATGGAGACGAAAGATACGCTGCACTACAGTTGAACTCACAAACACAGAAAACCTTCTGCTGTAAAGTAGCCATTTTACTGACAACTGACGTGAAATGGCTGATTGGCGGCGCGAGCACTCTACCGGTCGTCTATGCAACTATAATCATTCTAAGGGTGAATCCGAAACTTTCGAATCTCTTCTTTCAATTTCTACGCAGATCATTTACATATCAATTCCTTGGAATAACAAGGATCCATCTGACGCAGCGATGTCATGCGATAATGTGCCTTAAGGAGAGCAACTTTAAGGCTCATTATTGCATCACATTTCCGTGATAGATAGATCCTTGTTATTCCGAGAGGTCGATATTCCCTATAATTCAGAAGATATAGCGGTACGAAACTGAGTCCATCATTTTGAATAACCCTGTGTAAAAGCATCAATCTAACTGATCTCATGGAATACGCAGATGATATGATAGAAGATGAGCGTTAAGAGAATGAGCAATTAGAATATTACCTTAAATTGTAGAGAGGAAATAAGCATAATTACAATTATAATTGCATTAATTATATTTTGCAAGTTATATGGCAACCGTAAAACTATTTTATGACCATCCAATAAACAGCAGGAAGTATGCAGATAAATGTATTATCTCAATGAAGATGCAAGTACATCTTTCTTGGTGGAGCATAAAAGTGACGCCATCTAATGATAATATGTGTTGTGGCATGATTCGTGGATTTTTTTTTAATAAACAATGTCTTTCGGAGCCTCACATGATGGTATTTCTTTTACTACTGGAGAATTCATGTCATATGGTTGCGTGTTCGATTTCACGCTGTAGCAGGGACATTCATGTTTTGCTGTCATAACGTAACATTGACACTCCCAGACTGGGTGTTGTGATATTTTGTGTTATTTCTAAAGTTTCCTGCTAAAACCGTTCATCAGCTTTCGTATTGCACGTTGATAAATAGGTAAAAGACAAATTATATAATCATCTAAATAATATACTGTGACCCGGTGACATGCAGTTTGTGAAGACTTAAAAGCTGTGCCTGCCCTGAAAAAAAAATAACCATAAGAAGAAAGTAGCGAAATTTTTTAAAACAAATTTCTTATCAAAATGTTTTTTTTTTTGTGAATTTAGTAAGGATCTTGTACGCACATTTATTCAGTTGGCCATAACATTCAGCGGAAGATCATAAATAGTAATTGTCACATATTCAACGCACAATTCATACCCGAACTTGAAAAACTACACATAGCCTATATTTGGTCATAGGGAATTGCACACCACTGCTGTTGCCTTGTACGAGTATATTTAGCGAATGGAAATTCCATAGTCTCCACACTTAAGATTTTTTACACGATGGCATTCCTGCATAGATGTGAAAATGTTGGACTTTTGAAATAATATGTTATTTGGGTATTATTATTGATTGTTTTTTCAAGTGGTATTTTCAAATAAATATAGTTTATGTACGACTAAGAGCGGTTATTAGTAGATTATATAAATTAAAGTTCTTTATTCCAATCTGTACATTTCGAATATTTTTTTTTATCAATGGCTGAATCTGTTATAAGATATATAATTACAGCCCGAGGTCTTTCCTGTGAAACAAATATCAATCGTGTTCAGTCAGTCGAAAATTCATTAGTTAAACTATTAGTTCATCAAACTTTATACGAAAAATGGCATAATATTCCATACTTTTTCAGAGGATCAACATTCTTTCAGTAAAAGCAATTAATAACACATTAATAACCCCATATATTATACAAATAGACTAGAGCACACTTTCAAAACTCGCCTCAATTTTTATGAAGGATTAATGTTTCCTAAGCATACAAACAAATATTTAGAAAGACCGTTACATTACATGATTCCTAGCGGTTTAAATATTTTACCAGGTGAAATTAAAAATTGTATTGAAATAAAGCAGTCAATAAATATATTGAAGACTTGGCTAACTAAAAGAAACCATTAGAATTAGACAATTATAAAATGTTATCTTATTTACCATTTATTGTTAATATTTATGTTTTCATTTTTTTTATATATTTAAGTATACATTTTTTGAAATATTTACGTTTTAAATATTTATGTTTGTTACATATATTTTACATAGAAATATATTCACGTAAGTACCTTAACTGAAAATTTACTATAAGGTTTTAAATGAAAATCACCCGTTAGTCAAACTACTAAAAAGTATATAATTGAAAATACACTTTGTATATACCACTTTACTTAAAATATATAAATATTTCTACATGTTTCGATAGCAATGCTATCATCTTCAGGGTTAAATGAATACTAAAAAGTAGTTTATCGGAACTTTAAAAAAAAAAAATTAACTATTTTATAAATAAATCCAAACTAAATATTGTTGATATATTAACTATACGCAAAGCCCTCAATAACTAACTAACTAACTAACCATCACGCCATTTCACCGCAGGGGTAGGTAGAAAGGACGGACCGCCAAACAACTCGATCTTGGCATACACTTCTTGCTTCATTCACTTTCATACAACGTCTCATAAATTCTCTTCTGTTATTCCGACTTCTGACATGGCCCGACTCAAGTATTTCATTCACTTGATCGTGCTATGTCTTCCTCGTACGTCCCCGGCTGCTGCTTCTATCCACATTCGCCGCATATATTCTCCTTACACTCCTCTCTTCGTTCATTCGCTCTACATGCCCAAACCATCTAAGCGTCCCTTTCTTAATCTTGCTCACTACGCCTACATCAGCCTTGCTGTGAAGAATCCGCTGGTAAGAGTACTCGTATTTAGGAAGAAAGATGTTAGTAGACCATCAAAGAGTATCCTTATTTTTAAGCTTATAGGACATATAATTGATAGGAGACATCAACTTGTGATGAGACCAAAAACGTGTCTGAACAATATGGAGACAAATCTCTCTAAAGCAGAGACATGCATTCCATATAAACACATTTATACAGCCTACCCTAAATTACTCACAAAAAAATGTTAATATTAAAATCTGTAAAGTAACAATTTGGTATTGATACCGCCGCCCGGGAACCATTTATTGGATAACCAATACCTCTGCCATGTGGTTCGCGCTACGTTTAATGTCTTACCAGAACTGCCCGGGTTCATGGGGGTGAAGTGTGTCCAGGTCTTGACAGCAGATGCAGCTGTTCACCAACTGCGTGGTGGGTCAAATCGAGAGAGGCCGGTTGAGGGAGACCAGCCGAACTCTCTCGACCCATCGCCATGCACTGTAGTAAGAGCAATGAATTCATACGTTCGTCACTCCTGGTCGCACTGACCCCCATATACCCACCTATCCCTCGTACCTTTAGCTTTTCCAGAACTTCCTCTCTTTCCTTGCCTTAAAAAAAAGACTTCACGCAACATCCCCAAAGATGTCGACAAAAATGCCGAAAATCTATGTACCCATAAAGTGACTTGCAATATGTATAAATAAAGCAGTTATTTGGGTGTTTGATTTGGCTTAGGCAATTGCAAACAATATTTTTCAACCTGAAACTTAGCCATTCTTAGCAATAACTTGCACTAAGGGTAGGTGTTTTTTTTATTTCAATTAATTCGGCTTTTATACTGCCTTCCTGATCAAAACCACTGCTCTAAATTATCTGAAGAGAATGCGGGAAACTGTTAAGAGTACATGAGTTTCCAAGAAGGACCCCAGGACTCTCCAGGAGATCGTGGTACACTGATAAAAATGATTTATTGTACAGACCTAAAACTTGCTCTCAGTTTTCCAAGGACTTGTTTTCTCATCATCTTTGCCACATCGCTGAATCTTATATTTAATCTCTTGTACGCATTTCTCCTTCGTCAGGCTTTTCTGATTCTGAAATCAGATTCTCTCATATCAATCACAAGTTTAATGTCAGCTCACGTAATAAAAATCATAGTGACATTTTAAACCTTAGTTCGGAGAATTCACAAGTAGTATTTCGCTTTTATTCAAACGTTGTAATTTAAGCATTATATTTCATGCAATATTGTATTACACTTAAACAATTAAAAATATTACACTTGAATAAATTAAAAACACATTTTAAATCCTCATAGATTCAGATAAGTATATTATTTGTTGAATTAATAACCAAACACACTCATGTAACTTAAATGTTTCTAAATAATTAAACCTGTTAAACAAATCTCACATACATACTCGTACATCCTTAACAATTATCAAAAATAGACACTGCTATCTCAGATCTTACTTTCCGCCATTTTATTAAATGGGCTGGTTAGTGGCCGAGTGGTCCGAAGCATTGGGTTTACAACCGAACGTCGAGAATACAATTCAATTAGCTGCCTAGTTAAGTCTTTCATCATTGCACAACTGCCATTTTCCGCTTATGATAATGAAGTACGAGGATTTAAAATATTTTCAAGTTTTACATAATCTGGGAAAGTTTGTTTTTCTATATGAAAAACTAGCTGTTGTTTATGATGTTGTGAATTCTTGCTTGTCATTAGGGTGCTATAATTGATTTGACAATGAAAGTAACTATCTCCAAATAAAGAAGCATTCATTTGAAATTTTTTTTCTTTCCTAACATTTATTTTTCAAACCATATCTAAATAATAAAGTTCTTAATAGATACCTATTGTGTTTTCAATTTTTAAAAAAATATTCTACCCAAACAAACCTTCTTCTTTTGAATATATAATCTGTGGCTAACCAGAGTGATATATCTATGAGCTAACCTCAATACAACATTGTGGGTTCAATGTTGTCCATACTAATTTTAAAACGTTATAGCAACAGTTTTACATATTGGATTTCATTCAAACTACTCTATAAACCTTCCTGGCACTAATAAGAACAAACTGTGTTATTTTCAGCGTAATTTGTCAGTAAATCGAGAACAGAAAGATACAGATAAAGATAAGAATATTAATTTTTATGTATAGAGATAAATAAATATATTTTTGATGGTTTACGGAAACTGCGTTTTTTTTAGCGGCATGTTTTGCAAATAAATTATTATTTTTCAATAGGAATGATAGAATTTTTCAACAGGTTAGGCTATTACCTGGAATAGGCGAATTATACCATCGATTTCCGTTAGCGGATTTGTAATATTGGTAATAAAGCCTATTCGTGTCGATTTTTTAGGTGTCGCAAATATCGTGATGTTGAAATTCAAGGTTTTGCAATAAAATAAATACGTTTTATTGATAAAATCTAACGTCGTGCTTTTTATATTAATAAAAATAATATTAATCGCATAAAAGAGGTTTTTCGGTTAATATGTCAATGCCTCAACTTGGAGGAGATATTTGACCAAGCTTTGGATTAGTTGGCTAGTAGAGAAAACTTTTATTTTAATCATTTAATATAATGGATCAAACCATAAAATCAATAAAGTAGATTTTTTTGTTAATTCATTAAAATTTACGGTCGAATATTTTTTTTATAGCTTTCACACATTAATGGCGATCTTAGCCATTTAGTTACTTTTAAACAGGATATAATATTTGAGCAAATAAAATTGAAGAAAGTAAGTTTCAGTGTAAATGTATGTGTTTTTAATCCCCAATTACTTTAATTTTAATGCCATTTTTATAATGTATTTTGCTAATAAATTGTTAATTTGGGGGGAGTTGAGACTTAAAAGGCAGGGAATACTGGGAGGGAGATCAATTTTAAGTTTTACCAATTCGTGCATACAGTTTGGAAATTGGTCATTGATAGGACACGCAAAGCAATTATGCTCTAGACTCTAGAGTATCCTCTGACCCACAATCTCAGTAAAGGGAGCTGACTATGTGGAAACTGGCGAGATGACTAACACAAGAAGTGTGACCTAGTCTCATTCGAGTTATGGAGGAAGTATATTTTTTTGGTATGCAAGCATATTTATGAAACCACGGCTTGACAGGAATAAAAGATTGTATTAATGAGTACTGACGACCTTTTGTTAGAGATGATATTATCCATTCAGAGGACCATTGAAGTTTGTATTTACTTTTTAGAATAAGGAAATAGTCTCTAACTGGAACAGGAATATCACGTAACGGACCGTGAATAGTGAGTTCCTTAGCAATGGAATCCGACATCCAGTCCCGTCCGGGAATCCGGGCCAGGACCACTGACGTATCTGATTTAAGTTCATTAATTTTATTTTTAAAGTATTTTTAATGCATTTTTTTTTAACAAATAACGTGTACAATTTTTTTTAAATACTACAGAATATTCAGATTCTATGAAGTAAATTAGATAGAAAACATATAGTAAGTTTATGCATGTATTAAAATTCCCTTTTAAAGATGTCTACATTTATTAATTGTTTTTGTGTTTAATTCGTAGAACTCCATTAAATTTATTCTTCTTAAATTTAATGTAAATCAAATTTAATAATGTTATTATTAAGTTCTGCGAGTATATTTAGTTTTTATTATTGTGACAGTTGTTTCGGCGTTGAAGGCGTTTAATTAATTTGATCTGTTTCACAATTAATTCATTAAAAAATAATACGTAGTATATTTGCGCACGTTCCAGAATGGAAAATACTCTCGGTATCGCCCTGGTGAAAGACCACCATTCATAATTGAAACGTTGTTTTAAATGGCTTTAAATGGTGATGAATTGCCAGGTATTTCCACACCTTTCCCTTCCCCTTAACCTTCCCTTTTTCGATACCTTCAGCCTCACGACATTCCCCAATCGGGGAAGCCATAGTCTCACTGGCTCCAGACGGTTGGGAGCAGTTGGGACTCTTCTGGGGTATTCATATAAAAAATGCTATT